>JAMAKE010000059.1:0-174551 GCA_023628695.1 Nectriaceae sp. PG4201 | reverse complement strand
ACCCGGGAAAGTGACCCCTTTGACCCCTGCTGTTGTGTGGGGCGAGCTAACATACTTTACCCATCATACCGTAGTAAACGGTCCTTGTTCCACTCTCATAAACAACGTCAAAGACAGTCTGTAGCTGATCAATTTTTAGCATCGCGGGAGCTAACATTCCACCATCACCACGAATTGCTTTTTCCGCCCAGCCACCACCAACAACCAAGACATACCGCCATGGTATCAACCTAATCGCACCTCTCCCTACTTCTCACCAGCTGCAGAACAGTTTCCAAAGGGTCTTGCCCTAGTGCCGGGACTTGTGGCCACTCGGCCGCTGACTAGCGGGACTTGGCCTCGTGGAGTTGAGACGACGGCGTGAACTCGGTACTTGGGAGAGATGGCGGCCCCTGCGCGACGAAAGATAAACCCAGCTTCGTTTGAGGTATTATCTTGTGTCGGCAGTTGTGATGTAGACGTGATAAGGGTGTCCGAGAGTGCCCGGGGATGAGGATAAGGATGTGATAGTCTTCTGTGCTGTGGTCTAGACTTTGGAGAGGCGCGTTACGGTAAGATGACGTTTGGGTGACCTTTCTTTAATGCGACTATGAGTCCAGGTGTCTCAGATCTGATAGGTTCACGTAGGGGAGGGAAGATTAACAAATAAACAAATCTGACATGCTTCCGGTGTACGTTGCACAAGAGTCTCGACTCATCTTCTCCGTAGTCAATTTCTCAACACTCAGACATCAGCCTTTCGCTCGAAACCCCCCAAGGACAAAAGGAATACGGAATGCACTGATTCCGGACTACGGACTACAGGCCCTGAGCGTTTCAAGTCGTAGGCTTCGTCTTGAAAGGGGGGGGGCGTGTTGTGGCTTGCGCAGATGAAAGATCGCCCTTCGGAGCGGTCGGGGCTAATGCCTCGTGGTGATAGATGCATACGGGGGGTTGTGGTTGGTTGTTGAGCGCCTCCTGGTGATCATGACGATTTGGTGGACACAGAGAGAGACTCGGATTAGCCTTTGGGTCGGTGTGAACTGTTCCTCGTGGTGTTGGCAGGTGGGAGGGATGGATGATGAGCTCAGCATGATATACCTTGCAATCAGAGCACTGCTTTCAATGGTCGTCTTAATTGGATATCACCGAGGTTGGGTTCTCTGATTCAAGGGTCTCTCGCAATCCATCTTCGAACCTTGGTGCTTAACCTCAATAACAGTTGCCATGTTCACTTTGCCCGATTCTAATGATCGAATTTCTAAGTCTAAGTGACGGAAGCTTTGCGATTGACTTATCTTGCCTGATGCCCAAATATGGTGGAGGTGGTGTTAAGATTCCTGGAGCTACGTCTTGATACATGGGCGGTCTGAACCTACCACTAACCCATAAAACACCAATTCGTAGGTCTGACAGCATGGCAACCCTCGCTTTCGGAAGCCCTCACTCCGAGAATCATCCCGCGCCTTCACTGCAACCCTCTCCTCTCAAGCTAGGCTTGTTACCGAACGAACCGACTTACGTGCTTGTCTTCTGCGACAGCCTGTGTTCCAGAAACGTCTAGGATCGCCTACCCGGGAGAGCTCTCTTCCTTGTGTCAAGATTTCCCCGCGGGTTTGACGCGATCGACAGCGTTTAATCGATGATCCTTCAGGGTCCCCGTTTGACACTACGTGGTCCTAGTAAATTCTCCGCATTTTGCTGATGCCTAGTCAAGCATGATGGTTGTAGTACAGTACGCATGCCCGACTCTATCAGAGAGATTCTTTGTTTCGGTGAAAGTCGTATGCTAAATAGTTACTTCATCAGCCCCCAAATACGGTGAGACTAGGTGCTGCTTCAGATGCCGCACATATTTTCACCCTCATAACTTTTACCTTTAACATAAGATAGGAAAGTGAATTCTGTTGTCAATCTTCGTCTCATTCTAATATAGTCCTACCGATTAGACAACATGGTTCAAGGCACGATCACTGGCGGCTCTGGGGTCTGTTTTGCACGCCAAAGGCCATTCAAGCACAAACAAGCTCACCATAACTATGTTTGCCGTCAGTCTGCGACTTCTTCATTGTTCCTATCTCCGTAACCGATAACCCGGGGTTTGGGATGCTTCACAAGGTATGCTAATAGGAGATTGTGATCGGTCGTGCTCGTCAGATTGTGCCCAAACTGTAAACGAGATGCTCTGAGACCTGAGTGCCAACGAAGTCGAGTCCGCACACAAAGCCCCCGCTCGCGAGCCGCTGAATGAACCACAATCGCTTTCAAACACAACTCGGGGAAATGACAAGTGTTTGGAAGGATATCATTGTGGCTTCACAATACCTAGCGAGCTACTTGACCAAGTTGAGCCGGGGTGGCCGCTGAATCAATCGCCAAAGGCCTTGTCTTCCCGCTCGTAATTGTACAGACGTTTGATCTTGTCTTATCTCCTCTAACGGTAGTTTTCAAGTCCCGTGGTGAGGATTCACGGGTCCCTTTGACCTCAGCAATGGTTGGTGGTCCTGTCTTCTTGGATGGTTTGCGTGCTAGCAGCTCGTCTATGGGACCGACAGAGTCGGACGTCTGTCTGCGGCAACAGCATTGATGATAACTAACATTATGATGATGAGGGGCTCCGACAGTAGTTTCAAGAGTCCCAGTAAGTTCAACTTCAAGAGCGGTCCCGGAATTTCACCATATTCGACCTTGGGAGTAGTCGGGACTTTATCGTCATCTTCTATATCGGAAAGTGTTACAACATGATAAGCACCTTAAACCTCTATGACAACCTTTATAAAAAGGTCTCAACATGTTGGATACTCTGGCCCTTGGTGCAGGTGTAATGTTCTCGGAGAGCCCCCCCTCCCTGTGCGTTACTCGAGAGAGAAAGAATTGAAGCCTAGTGAAGCAAGAGCTTGGTTCATCGAGGGAAATCTTGGGATACAGGCACCAGAATAACAGACTGTGGGACAATATTCTATAACTACTAAGCTTCTCTCCCCTAACATGGTCTGTGACTTGAGCATGCCCGCCTGTTTGGCGCAGTGATTCGAAACTGGTGAGACTCTAGAGGACTATTGTCCTGGACTGGCCGCTATCACGACCAACATCGAGGGCTCGTGCTTCGGAAAATGGAGGTCTTTCCAAGCCTGTGCTCAGGATGAAAGGAATATGAGCTTCCCAATCTTCAAGAGGACATGGATATTTGCGTACTTTTGCCGTATTCCTTCGCTTGATATGTCTCATAGAGTAGATTCTCCTCGGGGCCGAAAGACAAAATTTTGCATGCACCCGTACTAAAATGGAGCCAACAACGACAGAGGTTACACTCCCTTCCTGAACACCTATTGGTAGGGCCAACCAGCAGGTATGGTAGCGGCATCACATTAGTAGGAATGATACTGCAGAGTCCCGTAGATGTTCTCACTGAATCAAGAATACACATTCAATGCCACAGCTTGTGCCCGTTAGATAGGACTGATGTATCGATCTCTAATCCATGTACATGCGGTACCAGGAGTCTTGAATTGCCCATATAGCGCATTCCACTTCCCATTAAGGGGTTTGTGAGAGTAAGAGTCTCTTTTCATGTGGAGAATCGATCTTGCATTCATCTTTTTAACACAGAAACGCCTCCGTGACCTCGACCGTTGTGGTTTCATCAAGACGGCTACCGTGCATGGAGGTATAAGTTATTTCCAAGAGATGAGTGACCTCCGGTTAATTGTAAGCTTCGTACTACGGCTACTTCCAATGATCGAGTATAGTAAGAACGCAAATCTGGTATCTTTTTAGACGGCCCAGCTATGTGCAGTTTTGGGAACCCTAACACTGTCCGCCGGTTTAACCTTCGCAACCGTCAAACTCGTTAAAGCCACTCAATATTCTTTGGAGCGAGGCGAAAATTTCGCTATGCCACAGGATTCATCATCAGAGCATGGTGCACCACCAAGACATCTAGTGACAGGACAGCCGTCCTTTAATAATGATATGTAATGGTGCGTGGTCCATAATGTCAAAGATGCGCCGCGCGGCCATAGAGGCGTAACATTTCCAAACTTTATCGGTGCCAATGTTTCTCTTACTTCGGTCACCTTAGTTGACTTGTTCTTTATGGAGCTGAACAATTCTAATAGCGTGAGGTCGAGTGCGCTCGAGTGCGCAAGGAACTTCTAGAACTCTAGGCTTGGTTTACGCTACTCAATTACGGCCTCCGTCATCTCCCATGAGTAGATTTATTTTGGCTCGGAAAAACGAACAGTATGCCTTCCTGTGTTATTTTATTGCTATTATATGTGAATGAGAGTTTCTGGAAACACTGGACTATTCATGTCTGAGGGCAGGGTTGAAGCCGGCGGAATATTCAGCCCACGAAAGGCCACGGGGACGGCTTGGAGAGATATTGTAATATATTTTAAGCTTAAACGCAGATATGCAGGCGACGACTCGGCCACGACAGCTATGCAAGAGAATCTTGGGAAATGTTTGTATCTATGTTATTTATGCAACTGTTAGCGTAGTGAGTGAAGTTCCCAACACTTTCAAGAAGAAACCACCACGGCATTCACAGCACCGAAGGTTCTAATGCACACAGAGGAACGACGGCAGGTCGTGATATAGCCCTGTGGTTCAGTCTACACTGCAATCTTTTGCCGTTGATATTGTTTTCGGAAGAAAGAATCAAGGAATATTTGGCTGAACCTGGCGTATTGTTTTCAAGGCGGCATCAAGTCGGCCATTGATGTAAAAATGACACGCAACCTTGCAGCCGCTTCTATTATCAGTGGCGTAAATGCAGGACTTTTGTCGGGTGCTCGACTCGTGGGTCTGAATCCCAGAGGTTTAGGTCCTACTAAGCGCCGATTCTTCGTGAATTCTAAGATAAATTGCAGTATTTTGCTTCTAGGGATTGGCCACAGATGGCAATGACCGTTTTAAAGCAACAGTGGCGTTCTTCGCATTGCCGCACTACAATTCCATTTGGGTAGCTAGACCATTTTGTGATCAGAGATAGCGGTTCATACGTAAGAAAATGACTTTATGGCAACATGAATGATGGTACAGTGCTGGGAGACAAATACCTTGCCTAGGAATTTATTGAGTACGGACGGCTTGCATTGGTGGATAGGATGGGGTTTGAGCTCTAGAGACCTCCTATGAGCAAAACGATGTTTGAGAACATATAATCTAATCCTTTCATATGGCCTGGTGCTGGTGAAAGATCGCGTAGACCTTACTGTATGACCCATTTACTAGGTCCCGATGATTTCTTTAGCTCTACTTTACAGAGCTCAATGATATAATTCGACTGGGAAGACCAGAGTTGGAAGACTTTAAATGCGCACCCCCTCTTATCACCATCCCGAAGTTGGTCGCATCCGTACACGTGCCGTGGCCTGGATCTTTTTCTCTCGATTGCTACCCTTTGTATTCCATATCTCGGCGACGTCAGTAATTTCCTTGGAGAAATGCTAAGATCCGGACTAACGCACTACTTGTCATGAACGCGTAAATGTTTGGGTTCATCATCGATGGAATTTAATCTGCGGTATCGATCAATTGAATGTGGCGGATGTTGGAGACAAAATAACTGTTTTCATCAACCCATAAGACTGTCAGAAATAAGTTGCAGTCACAACAGCAGGTTTCCGAGAACAAGCCCCTCAAATAACTTAAATCGGAACGGCAAACTACACTCCTAATTGTATTGCTACCATCGGACTGGCGGGTATCAACGAGCTGAGCGATGTGAACACTTTTGAATAAACCCATGGAAGAAGCAGAGATGCTCCGTTATCTCGGTTTGAGCTACTTTGCTTCCTACCCTTGAAAAGTCGAATGGTGTAGGGTGTGTCTAACTATCAGTGATCTAAAGGCGCTGAGTGAGTTGGTAAGAGAATATCGTCCGCTCAATGTCGCCATAGGATGTTCGACACCAATCAAATACTCTTCAAACTGAATCTAAGTAGATCAATACCCGGGCAAAAAGCGTATGAATCATTAAATTTACGGGATTTAGGGCCAAGAATTAGCCACTCTGATGCGTGATCAACGCTAGACGATGCAGGATCACTCCTTAGCTGAGTTGTCAATATAAGCACCGCAGAAAATGTGAAAGTCTAGTAGCCAAGAGGAAAGCAAGAGACGCATTCATAGATAATTATCGATCCGCTGTGTAACCCTTTGGCTCGAGCATATGTAGACTAAATTGAATCCTGAGATAATCACAAGATCCGGTACAGTTATGGTGGTCGCTGGTGCGACCTCCTGGTCTGGAAATTGAACATATGCATCACAGATGATGTATGTGGGTCTTAAGGCGCTAAAAAATGGCTTGGAGGTAAGTCTCATCGCTTATGATGGAGTTCAAGACACCAGTATGTGTTGTTTAGCTGACTACCACCTTTGGTTCAATTTTGATTCCAGAGGCTACTCTATTTGGCCACATGTACATCTACCTTCACAATAATTATTAAATCAGAAACCTACTGAGTGTTAATACTCTATAGGCGGTTACCTGAAGTGTCGCAATAATTTCTCTGAGTGATAATGGTCTCGCACGGGGGTAAGGCTCCGGGTGCAAGGCAAGCGAACGAACGACCATAGCCTCGCAAGGCTGCGATGTTTCAGGCAAGTTTCTTGCCCCATATATTTTCTTGAATCAAGCTTCGAAGTTGATGCCTATGGAAGCGCTAGATTGTTACTCATAGCGCACCTTTTAAAGTCAGACTTTTGGGGCATCGTCAGGAGGTTCGCTTGGCACATTGATCCAGGCCAGAGAGGACCCCATTAAAGCACGAAATTCAAAGGTAATGATAGTTATCGTTTTTCTCCTTTAATCTAGAAGCAATTTAAGTTGGGCCTCTTTCACGGGCAGCGCATGTTACGAGCCGCTGGACTCCCCGGGGACAACCTCACAGGCTGGCACCCGCAAGAAATTCGCCAGCTTAAGCTCAAGTACTAAGTTTAACATCGGTATGTACTGTTGAAGTGTTTAAGATGCACTCATCTGCTTTTGGTGCATATCGGACCGTGTCACCAAGTTTGGGGAGCTCAGTGTCAATGGCTACTCGAAGGCGACTTTTCCCTTCCCTAAAACAGACTGAGAAACCTCTAAATGATCTCCCCTTCTACCAGTCCTTCGTCCCAAGGTTCCTCCAGTCCGCCACCTCATCAATCTAAACCCGTCAATGTGCTAGATCAAAACAGTGGACCGATATGAGGAGTCTTCCAATGCCATGAGCCGGAGTTATTAGGACAGCACACATAGTGTGCCAGCCTTGCTAGAGGTAACACCAAGTGATCTCATACGCTCAATCTTATGAACCCGAGTTGGGTTCCAACCTACCATTCGTCAAGGATCAGCTTCGCCATTACGGAATCGAGCATCTTGCGCTGGAGTTGGCATTAATTAAGGGATTCCAGATTTGGGAAGTTTCCAATATCGGATGGGAGAGCTAAGTAATGAGAACACACGGGTTGCAGCCACACTTGAACTGAGGAATGTCCGGCTTTTCGACTACTGTATCAGCCGATATTCTCTCATCCGCCTCTGAGACGGCATACAGTCCACGCGAGGACTGATTCGTTCCTTCTTGCGATAGGTTTCTGTTGGCATTGAGCTCCTTACGGCAGCGAGTGTCAGTCTATTAAAGCTTTGGCTGAGCGACATAGTATGGGAGTTCGAGCATAGAATACCACGATCAGAAGAACACCCTATCTCAAGTGGTTTCATCCCTGCGGGTACGCCGGCAAACACTAGTCGAACATGCTCATCACCAGGCACGAAGTAGTGCGAAGTCATCGGCCTATCAATTCCTGGAGTTTTAAGAGACATACACGCTACAGATAGCAGACAAAGCCGATGAAGTACCTTGTGCGCTCTGCGGGTGAGATAGCCCATCAGCCATGAAGCAGGTGTGCTATAGGGGAATAAACGAAGACTTGACACTTTTCTTCGCGACATGGTACCCTCCGCTGCATAAAGCTCACCTTTTAGGTTAGGTAATGCCATGGGTTATATTCAGGTTGTACATAAGTTGGTAAGGAGCCACGGGATTTCCCCAGGATTTCCCCCAGACCCTGTTCATCTGTTCTTCTGCTTGCTCCCACAACAAACAGCATGCTTCTTAACTAAATTCTCACGATCGACTTTGGCAATCTTCCCATCAACGCCTCACGCAGTGCATCAGTGCAAGCTGTTACCGACGGGAATGGCGTACATGAACTACTCAAAGATATCGTATGAGCGGAAGTGTGATAACACGCGGCGTCGCTATCAAATACCTCAGGTTCTTTGACGGTGTGGTCACGCCTGAGAACCTAAGTTCAACTTTTGCATTGACTCGAATCTCAACATCTTTTTCTCACTCTACTATGACCACATCATGACTCTTATCCTCACCATGACCTAATTCCAATTTATATCGCCAAACAAACATAGCCTTACATTCTTTACCTCATTCCTGCGTCTAAACTCTAACTGAGGTTCAAGCAGCTTTTACGACATTTCGTTGTTGTTTCAAAACGGTTAACTTGCGACATCGTGGATGGTCGTCCCACGCTAGGATCGTTGGTACTTCAACCGACTACTCTCGTGATTCTGTATATTAAGCCCTTTAATTCTAGAGAGTCCTCGTGCCTACGACTCCGAAAGTTCACTTCCCATTAGAGGATATCGGCGTTCAGCAAAGGTCCATCATTTAATTTTCTCATCTCGGGTAAGTAGAAGACATAACGAGCTCTTGTTGCCTCTTGGAGCTATTCTTTGGCGGCCTTCAAATGCTTGCGCATTTGCGTTCCTAGCTTCAGATCGCCGGTGAAGGTTCATAATCGGCGGAGAGAAGGCTTTCCTTGTGATGTTCTACCATGCTGCTTCGGTCTCTGCAACACCCCCTACATCATAGAGGAACTCTTGTGGTCCTAGTTTTTCCCGTAGTCTACCATTATTATTGACCCACTGAGTCGATCCTAGCATTGGGTCTTGTTATCTCATTCCAATTTTACCTACAATACCCCTCTCTTCTAGTTTACTACCTCACGACTTTCGCGCCAAACCGGATCATTGATGTCACAATAGCTGGTGTTCCTCAAAATTGACAATTCTAGAGAAGCCAGATACGAGATAGATATTTCAGACCTATTATCTAGCATGATCGAAAGACGAGACAGCTCGCACTTCGTGGCATATAATATAAGATCAATAGGATCGGCTTAGTTATTTCGTCTCGAGGTAGTTATTATCGTCAAAGGACTTGTCGTCACAGAGTTTTACGTAGTTGGCGAGAGAAGTAGAGCTCTGATTGACAGTTATATCTACTCTAGTCCAGGTTTACCGATTGCCGAGCATATATTCTACCATGTGATAGAGACATCCCTCCGAACCCTTATTCTATCCTACTTCATCTATCACATGTTACTCAAAAAAGTCCGCGTATCTATCATGCCCATGAGCTCAGTACAGATCAATAACGTAAAGACCACACGTCGTTAAAGCGAGGGCAAAGCAAAATAGGTACAAAATGGAGAAGCCTATATAGTACCCTGACGGCACGGGCTTCTCTTTCGGCATCCTCCTAGCAGAGGGAGGAATGTTGGTGCTTCATTTAGCTCACGCTTCTCAAATATTCCTTCAAACTTGAGTCTTCTTTCCATTGTTGAGTTGCCGATATGAAACTATCCCTGAATGGGCTTACAACTTCTGCTCCTTCAGAACTAACCGCCCGGCCCATTGACGCAGCCTTCGGCCATCACCTAGGCTTCCAAATTACAAACTCTCGGCTTCCTTCATCCAGAACATGCTTCGAGGCCCTGGGCAACATCTCATCTCTTCTTTCTCTCATATGATATTCATGCAAGGCAACCGGTTTTGGTGGGTGTGTCTCGCTTCTTACGTCTCTGAAGTGGCTGAAAAGCAAGCTTTCGCATATTAATTGGGTCGTATTGTCTTCATAAGCAGGATAGTGCAGCCGGAGATGTGCCCGGAGGGTTGGGGGCCAAAAGCTAGTGTTATTCGTCGACCCCCAACCCCCAGGTCAAAAAGCCGGCTCATAAGCCACTTGCACAAGGCAAACAGAGCGTCATGGGCTGCAGGGTTACACGTTGCAGCTGCATTAGCTCTCAGCTGCAGGTCATGGATCTGGTGTTGCCGGTCCAATGTTCTCGGCATAGGACTCAAAGGGTGAGAATACCACGGTAAAGGCTTCCCAATTGCTGGCTTTGGAGCAGGTTGCTCAGCTGAACTGGTCAAGCGTATTCGGCGATGCGGCTCTGTGTTTCCTAGGTCATGCGGCTCTGCCACTGAGGGCTGGTTCGCGAGACATAAATGGGCTCGTCGATCCTACCTTTCTCCTGTTGGTCCTACGCAAAGTGCATCGAGGCTCTTCGTCCGCGTTCACACCGAGGTTCATCGCCGGACCCCCCATCACACTTCAGGTATCACCCCATCACGGGCCCTTCTGCTACGATGAAATGCAATTGACGTAGCATCCATCACGACAATGCTCATGGGGTCAGTCGCCTCGTTAACTCGACTCGACCTTCCCTCTTAATAAATTTGGAAATTCAGAAATGCATTTTGAAGGCGCAGGGCTGAGCCGATTGAAGCCTTTCAGCCGGTTGGGATGAATGGAAGAGTATGGCGCCGCAATTATCCCTCATCAATTGGCGACAGCTTCCGGTTTCATATCGTCGCAGAAGTAAAGTACACTGCCAACGGATGGAATAGGGGCTCAACCTCATCTCCACAATGCAGCCGCCTTGTCAGAAACCCATGGATTCCATACCCGCGCTCAGCGCTTGACCACTGATGCTAAGATGGTTAGGGACAACAATAAAGGATGGTGATGGAATAGTACTTTGGGGGCTATCACCGACCGGGTAGAAAGCGCAAGGCATCCGAACGAAGTGGTGCACCTCGGGAAACCCGATCCGCCCTTCCGACCTGGTCTGACAACAAGCCGACTTTGCCTAATAGATTGGCAGCTGCATGAACCGCCGGCCTGAATGCATCGGTTCGAAAGACAGCCAATTGGTTTCAGGCCGAATCCTGCGGGGAAAACACTGAGAGTTTCCGGTCCGTCTGCCAAACCTCCGGCGGCTACCGCAGAGCCTCACACTAAAGCTGGAATATATCAGTTCGCGGACAAGCGACCCAGCGAGGCAACTAAGAAGCGGCTGAAAGGAACGCAGATCGGATGCAAGGCGGCGATCGACGAAATGGTAGAAGGGATTGACCAAGTTCTGGAAATATCGGACTCCGCCGGATTAGGAGCGATTTTCGGCCTTCAGGTGTGCGATTGCTGGGGTGTGACAGAATCTGCTTCAATGGAAAGTGAGGCGAGAGTCGCGTGGGGAATTATCAATTGTCACGAAGTTTACCTCATGAGAGAAGACACCTCGATGCCAACGCTTGTTATCAATCCAATCGCTCTAGCGGCGAACAATCCAAAAACGGCCAACCAGCAGCAAGAGAAATGCAAAACAAGGCCCAATTACGAGCGCCTGTGCGTGGGCACACTGGACGTCATGAACCAGCTGAGGCAAGCCAAGTCATCTCGCTTCAAACCCAAGTTAATAAAGGCCAATCAGCTTGCATGCATAGATGGGGGTTCACTCAGGGAGGGTCACAAGGCTGCCTGTCTGCCTCTTCGACGCCCGTTGGACGAAGAATCTGGGCATTGCGGATTTGCGCAAAGGCTTCATGTCCAATTGTTGGCAGATGAAAGCTTACTTCGTGTTTTGATATATGATTACCCATCGATACTCCAATCAATCAGCACGACCAAAATATTCCCGGGTTGCCGGTCCTGTAGGAACCAGGCGCGCGGTAAGTAAGCTGACCCGACTGGGGCTGGGGATCGGATTTTGCGGGGGGGACGTGAGCATCCCACATCCTGTATAAGCTACACAGCTTCAAGTCTCTCAAAGGCGACCTACCTGTAACGGTTTTAGATCGAAGAGCTGCAACCCGTTCTAGGTTTGTGGATTTCAAACTATTGAATTTGGCACAAGCCAAATTGACAATAACTTTGCCTGTTTTGGATCAAGGTGCTTCAAAGGACAGGACGGGAAGGTCACATGGCTGATTGTGCAGGTCGGGATATGGTCAGAGCTTTCGTTGCCTGAGCCTCAAATCCACCAAGTGCGGAGATGGTGGAGGTTGCCTCGCCCGAAGGAAAGGGGGTGGAAGAAGAATTACAAACTTCCGTGAACAATAGGCAAGGCATCGTGCACAGATTACGCTTGAAGCTGCGTAATCCGTATTCAAACACGAAACATGATGGTGGCTCTGCTCCACGATGACAACCCTCAGCGGGGTGTTCGAGTTACGCCTTGGGGCGCAGTCGATTCGTATGCTTTCAGCTGTTGCTGATTTTAGAACTCTCCGACGCTTTGCGGATCAGGATGAGTTTGACAGCTGCGCCATTGTCTCGGATACGGATCTTCTGGCTCATCCTCATTGACGCCTCAGAGAGTGTAAGTGACGCTGTCAAGTGAAGTGACATCATGGATTACTCTCAATGGACTCGATGATGCACCGAGAAGCGAGGTTGTTTGCATGATGAAAGAAAGCTGGTATAAAGGCTTATTTTTGGGATTCCCTTCCTCCAGAAAACACACAGGGTCTTTTGGCGGGCGTTCTCGACATTCGATTGTTGATGGTCTTGAAGCTAATGTTTGATCATGTCGCGGGGCATCATCATCACACTGCGTCCAGCGCAAAAACAATGTTTGAAAGGCCCAGTTGTTGAATCAAAAGCCAAATATAATTCTAAAGACATTTTTCTATAGAATGGTAAAATTTAATCACGACTTGGCTGAAGACTGGAAATGTTGTGATCCCTCGAAATATTAGTATGCCAAGCGCCATCTGGCTTTCATGATGATCACGTTGTTGCAGTAGAGCGATGCGCTCACTTAAGATACCACCTCAATCCATTGCATTGGTTAAAACTGAGGTGGGGGATATGATTCTGATATAATTTTCCTCACCTAGGAGTATTTTCTTCGGCCTGTATCAATATTTAGCGACACTGCGCACTCTCGAAATATTAGAGTGCCAATCCGCTTGAGTTTCGCGATGAGTATCTGGGGTAACAAGTCCAGTCACCCACAACACGACCGCAACCACCACACCCGTTCGATCGGAAGGTGTCAACTATTATTTTGCCATACTTTACTTCTTTCTTCATGATCATAGAGTCTAATCACGGGTCTGCGAATATTCTGAAATGTTCTGGTGCGTTGAAGTATTGGCACTAAGAGCCCGCAAGTCTGCCTTTAGCAAATGTTCGAAGCTCAAGATGCCCTTATCGGCCACCTTTACAGAAATTAAACAAACTCGATCATAGAACCTATCAAATACCTTGATTATATTGGATTTCAACATTTACCGAATGATGCATTAATATCTGATGCTTGTTTGTACACAGTCATCTTGGTGCGGGTGAGTTTAGCTAAGACTGAACCGAGCCATACAGAGCGAAAATGCCCAAAAAAAAGTTTACAGAAATCACAGGCGTCAAAATCTCCAACTGTTGAAAGATATTAACATATTTTCAGTTAATTTAACCATTTTAATCATCCTACGATATCAAACAGTTCTGTGTCAATTGACTTAAGTGAATGTGCAGAACCAACAGCATTTTGGTAGCCGTAAACTTGTGACTTAGCCCAGTTGAACTACTCCTTTCCGTTTCACCAATCCAATGAATATTAATGAGTTTTAAATGCGCACAGGACGCAAATTCTGTTTGCGTGTTATTTTTAAGTATAATAATACGATATATGTCTTTACTATCCCTTGTCTCACATTGAACTTTGGCTCAGCCTGAATCTTAGCCTTATAATGACTTGCCCCTAAACTCCAGACTCTCTAACCATAACCTCGCTCATTAACTCACCCCCGTACTTAATCCTGACTGTTTTCTTAGATAATGCGGTTTTCAGTTTATGTGCAAAGGGTTGTTTTACTATGTGCGAATCGTAGTCGACACTCCCAGTTCATATTAATCGCTAGCCTATGCGTAACCTAGCACTAATCATCCTGTATAACTTGTCTCGCAATCCATATGTAAGTCAGTATAAATAGCCGAGCTTGCTCGTGTCCCCATGTCTCATCGAGGGAGTTCCACAACTCATCGCCGCATCTGTTGCACCTGGGAACCGTAGCTCATGCCCTCGCGCGCAACGCAGCACGAACCCCGCCTCCTCTTTCATGAACCGTTACTCAGTAAGACATTCCACGTCACACCACCTGCTCGTGCTCACAACCTGATCCCAAGTTCGCGAAAATTCGTGGCACAGCATGGACCATGTGGAGCATCTTCCGTCTTCATCCTTCTGGGACTGGAGGCCGAACCCCCTCACCGAGTTTCCATATTCCATTGAATTCTAGAGTTCACTTCGACTGCTAGCGACCCCATCGTCAGTCGATGTCCAATTGGCCCCCCAATCAGTTAACCTGCAGAAGCGCCTAGGCAACCTACGCTAGTGTAGCCCCGTCTAGTTTCTCAACCCACCTTCGAACAACTCAAGAAACAAGCGGTAAAAGAAACACCTCACGTCCCGCCCTCTTTACGTGAATTTTGTAGTTTCGGATGCTGCGAGTTGCAACCTTGACGGTGTGATGTCGGGAGAGAGTTCCGGCGGTGTGGCAGCCGACTTATTCTCGGTGAGAAATGCACACCACGAGAATCTCAGGTATCTCCGGTAGCTTCCGAAGGTCTAAAATTCAAACAAGCCGTGAGAATTATTGTCGTTTTTTGAGAACAATTGCAAAGAATATTGAGCCCCTTGGTTGGGGGCCAAATCACATTCGGAGCACGGGCCCGGACCCGAACGTTCGGAACTCGTCTCATGCAGGGTCCCCGCGTGGTGACCCACTTCCCGAATCGGGACCCATAGGTCAAAATTTCTAGCATCACGAAACACCAGAACGTCAGAAATAAAGAGAATCCAGGTATTTAGCGTATAGGCTAGGTTGGACTAAAATAGATTCATCTAAAACGCTTGTAAACACTTCAGTTATTATGGCCTATCCATATGCTCCCTCCAGTAACCGAATTTGGAGGCCAAAGAAAGTTCCGTCCTGTGGCATGAAAGGAGCGAGTAGTGCTTCCAGCGTCTCCTAGGAAGGTCCGCACATGTTAGTTGATCAATCTTAAGCATAGGCTATCAGGTTTCACACCTGGATTCCTTTGGTAGGTAGGGAAAGTCCAAAGAGAGTGGTTGGATCGGCCATTTGAGTTACAGTCCAATAGATTAATGAAAAAAGCAAATAAGATCTGTTCTGAGGACCAAAGTTCCTATGGAGCGTAGGTTGTCGACCAAAAGTAAATCGGCCGGCATGTATGCGGTGTCAGAATGAAACCACCAACCTGAAGGGTTGAAAACGTATAAAGATAACGTTCCTTCATGGAGGGTTCCAATCGGCCGCCACGCCGGTTGACCCTCTCAACCGAGTCTGACATGCTGACAGTTTACGTGACAAAAGTGGCACGTTCATGTCATTGACAAGCCAGAGAAGGTTGAGGCGTATAAAGGTCTGACACTGAAGAATATTGTCATCTCCAAGAAGAAAGGGTCCCCGCGGGGCTTTGCGCCCCGCGGGGCAAAGGTTAGGGGTCTTGACCCGGGTTGACAGTTCGATGAACCTCCTGCTTTTCAGCGTCCGGCAAAAGCTCAATGTCCTTCCCCTTTGCCGGCTCGGTCCTTTTGGGCTTGGGAGTGGGCGAGGTTTCCCCTGACGAAAGGGGGGGATATTCCACCGACGTAAGAGGAGCATCCTCTACCTCCACGTCATATCTGCTGACCACCGAGAACTCGCGCGCATTAGTGTCCCAAGTCAACCACTTTCCAGTACTGGCTATCATGCGCCCTAACCATAATATTCTCTCCTTCCTCTCATCAACCATAGAAGCCAACTCAAAATACTTCTCATCCTCATCTATCTTGTCGTTGCTGAACCAGTCCTTTGGAAAGTAGTCCTCGGCATATATGAGACCCCTCATGGCGAAGTCCTCAGGTAGAGGCCGTGGCAAGTCGTCCTTCTCAGAGCGAGGAAAGTCGTTCCTTTCAATTCTGGGTGTGAACTCGCACGAGAGCAGGAGATAGTTAAGCATCAAAGCTGTCAACTTCCATGGATAGGCTTGTTCGAGGTGTGCCATAGCAGCAGGATACCGCGTCATGTGGTTTATAAAGACCAGAGTAGTATGGAGACACGGCAAAATGTTCGTATCACCCCAACGGCGAATTACAATCTCATATGTACGCACTGCAAAGGATAGGGCATTTTCAAATGCCTCGCCAGGCGGTGCCTCTGCTATAGAGCTACCGTCCATGGCAACGTCGGTCTCATCAGGGCGCTGGGCCATTGCTCGCATAAGAACATTAGATTCGGAGCCATACCCGAGGAGAGAACACCCAAGGGCAATGCCAATGTAATAGCTGCTCATTTTTAATACAAGTTACACAAATACGGAAAGATAACATACCCTGATTCTAACCATCGCTTAGTGGTCCTCCCGATATGACTATCGAGAAGGTATAAGAACTCATCCATGGAGTCATCAAGCTTGTCTTGACACTTGGAAGAAAACAAGATTCCATGGACTCTGACAAAGGCCGCATCTATCGGGGCCAGGCGCGTTGAGTTTGAGTTCAAGGCTGGATCGAACAGTGTCATCACCGACTCTTTGGCACTCAAGAATGGAATCGGGACACACAAGCTCTTTGTGTAGTAATAGAGCTGTTGCAGGGCGTTTGGACGCGCTAGAATGGCCAGGTGATGGTACAGACGGCCGGTTGTGGGAGCTTTGTCCGAAGCCTTACTGTACCAATGACGACTGACTCCGGTCCACACCTCCCTGTCGCGGATGTCGTCGTCTTCAATAGCCATTCTGTATCTACCTAAGTCACCCAGGCATTCGATCCAGGTGTCCTCAAAGGCAGGCACAGTTTCGTATAACAAGGCCATCATGCTGTATGCCAAGTATAAGAAAGTCAACATGTGTTCCAAACTGGCCGGGAGCCTGTGTCGGAGCAGCTCAAGGAAGCTGTGAATTCCGTGACGCCACATCCTTGCAGGCATGGCATACTTAGATGCTAGGCGTCGTAGAGCTGGGCTTGCAGATGGATGCTGACTCGCTAGGAAGAAGTCATGGTGCTCATGAAGAAGTGTTCGATGAAGTGCAATGAGAGCTTGCCATTGTTCATTATTAAGCTTAGAGTTAGCGTCAGTGTTGGACGACTGGGCATTGTCCACTTCGATACACTTCGTCTCGACCATAACGAGACCGGCATAGATGCCTTTTACTTCGGCGACTAGTTGGTCTTGACTGATTGGTCTAGTCTCTGGCTGACGCATCATCTCTAGG
The DNA here is from genome assembly GCA_023628695.1 of Nectriaceae sp. PG4201. Classification (NCBI taxonomy): domain Eukaryota; kingdom Fungi; phylum Ascomycota; class Sordariomycetes; order Hypocreales; family Nectriaceae; species Nectriaceae sp. PG4201. Next base: position 157,212 of record JAMAKE010000059.1, on the reverse strand, counting down.
GGTTCATCATCACCAGATAGGGACCTCAAGGCTTGTGTGCCTTGCTGAGGTGGACGACTTGACTTGGATGCCATCTGCTTCGATGGGGAGCCGAGAGGAACAGAACGCCCCTGGCCCTGGAGGGGGGACCCATCCTCGGGGTTCCACAGGTGCCTACCAGCCGTCTTTTGGGAGTGGCCTCGGTCAAACCCTTGGGAGTCGGCGGGACGGGCTCGGCTCCGGTGAGTTGGGGGCGAAGAACCCCGTTGGTGGTCAAGGGAAGCCGGGGGAGACCGTCGCTTCGGGGCACCCCTAGCATTATCTACCGCATCTGTACTTGTGCCAGAAGGATAAGGGTCATCCCCCTCCTCGACACCGCGCTTGCGTGTTGGTGTGCTTATTCTATAGTCATTGGTGGTTAGACGGGACGACGTCATTGGACGTAAAGAGCAAGAAGATAGAGAGGCTAAAGAAAGAGAAGAAGAAAAGAAAAAAAAAAGGGTATAAAAAGGGGGTGGGAGAGAACTCACTGTTTCGTCGTCGTGATGGACTTGTACGCTGCGTCAACATCTTCAACCCAAGAGGCATGCTTTTTGGTATCCCCAAGAACGTGGGTGCGAAAAGCGTCGATGTTTTTGTCAACATCAGCTTCACAAAGCGAGCATTGAAACGTATGAGTGGTAGACTCCTTGGTTGGGTCATCCGAGGCGCGTTGAGATTCCTGGCGCGCGTTGTTACGAAGGTAGCCAACCCAGCCCTTTGTAAATTTGTCCATTGCTTCTGCTGCCCATAAACGACGGGTGTAAGTGAGCCGGGCGAAGCTCTCCAGCAGTGGGACCGCGCGATCTCTTGCGATGGGCACTCGACTTGATCGTTCGAGCACAGCAGCTGAGAGCAGCCAAGCTGGTCAATCGCGGTTCAGCGGTTGAGCGGCTGTAATCGGCTAGAGCCCACAGGAACCGAATACACGCGCACGCGATAGCGATATGTAGCTCAAGGACTGTTCAAAGGGGTTAGAATAACGTCAAAGACAGCGAGGAACAGCGAAAACTGGGAGATTCAGCCGATGGACGCTATAAGGTGCGCGGAATGTCGTCGGTGCATTTTCCCCCATTTCCCGCCCAAGGCAAGCTGTACCAAGATACCCCGGCCGAGGATGTACCTCCGAAAAGTGCAGACAGGAAATGGGAGCCTGACGCCATGGCGTGCCTCGCAAAGTGGGAGGGGGGTGCATGAATCAAATGAATCAAAGAGGGACTTACTTCTAGTGCGGCTCTAAAATCCCTGTCAATGGTTCGCCGGTTCGCCTGTTGCCTAACCCTGGCTTTCTTCAGGGTTTGAAGTCGCCCGCTGTTGCCACCTTGGATTCTGGCAATGGTCCGGACGGGCACCGACAATGAGGCTCTGCCTCCCTCCCACTGCGGCTGAGGCTAGGGTCTCTGCGGGTTTTGCTGGCGCGTATAAGTAGGACCGATGAGCTCAGGGAAACACATTCAGAGCCTATTTCAAGTCGCAAAGAGCCTCAAAGAGCCTGTATTTGAGGAGGAAATGCGCTGGTTAAGTACCCGACGGAGGTGGTCGCGCACCACGTCAGGCAGTTACCTGCCACCGCCCGGCTCAAATTGACACAACTCATGACACCCATTCAGAGACCCGCTGACTATTTAACCGTACCTCGTCCTAAGGCAAATTGCAGTTGAAGTTCATAAATACCTGATTAACGTTATGACCATGACCTGAAAAGTGCTTTTCTTCTCCTCCCAGGCTACTGAACCTCTACTGAACCTCTGCCACTCGCGTTCCCGGTGACCCTATCCCAACTTCGCAACTCACGGTTCTTTATCTTGGGACCATCACGCTTACTCCAGAACCTAACCGGTTTCCTCATCACGAGTTTCCTCAATTGGTCATTCTGCAATGTGAATACCCACCTCGCAAGATTCACGCGTCTCGTTACTGTATAAATACGACTGAAGCCTCCTTTACTTTAGGCACTGACTCGCCTTGCATTTCTTCAAGGCACAACACCCCCCTGGTGACCACACAGCGCCTTACCGTTTCTCACCCTGTTGGCACCAAGCCCCGCCTCTTATTAATATTTGCACGACGATAAGTCCTTCATCACACCGATGATAAAGACCAAAAATGGCACCGCCTGCCATGCAATGGTACTTCTTCTAATCTCATGTCTTACAAACAAATGCCATCTAACTAGATCCACACTATCAGCCCTAGCGATATTTTCCAACAAAGAGAACGGACACCCCCCGTTTGGAGTTCAGCTTATGATGGAAGCCCTCCAACCGCTTTCAACACTGAGTCCATTTTAATGGCTTTTTCTCGTCAGCTGAATAAGCTCTTTTTGGAGGTTTCTCAAGAGCTCAGCTTGAGCTGGCTCGCTCTCAGCTACCATCGTTTGCGCAGTCAGCTCCCGGCTCTGGGTCGCTCTTGATCCTGGCAACCTTATTGGTCCGCCCCATTGGTCCACCCCGCTCAATAGTATAATTTGCTCCAAGGACAACATCTCAACCATTGGTTTCGGCAAAACCCTCTCAAAATGAGGATACGCTCACCAGTCATCTAGTTGGAACATTGATCCTCTAAGGAAAGCAGAAGAAAAAATCGGCAGTGGTTGTCCTCGTCGGAGTTCCCGCAGTGGCGAACCATTTGGAATCTTGACCTTCCGGTTTGAAGATGGTGTACGTAGAGTGGCAACAACCAAGCCGCAATTCACTCTACGCTTGCGAATAATCTCGGAGCCTGTGAACAGACCTCGAGTGCATTCGTCGTGTTGTTTAGAAGCGATCCATCCGCCTTGTGGGCCAACACGGCGACAACAGGCAGCCTCGTCCAAAGTCTGGAGGCGGCTGACCCCTTTCAGAGACCACGCTGTGTCATCCTCGCTCCTCAACATTGGGCAGGCCTCTGGATAGCTAGGATCATTTCAGCAGCATTTCCGCCGTCGTGCTGCCTTCTTTCGCCTCGCCGTGTGGTTCCAATCATTATGTTCAGTCTCTCAGGGGCTACAGGAGCTCAAACAGCTCGCTTAGCTCTCGCCAGCCATGCTCACCGCAAGATTATCCCGAGGATAAGTCTCGGCGGTAAACACCGGTGGCGGATGCGCGTGCGCGTGCAAGGCTGGAGATGTGATACAGCTCTGGAAAGGAGAATTCGTTCGCACCCTTGGGCTAGGTCACCTGGTTCGCCTCGTGACTCCTTCGTCAGGCACCAGGACTGTTGCGCAGCTTCGGTATCGAAATGGGGAGACCAGGCCAACTCACGCATTGAGGTTGTCCCCTGCCGTCATACTGCGCAAGTTGACGAGAACCTGTGAATTTCTCTGGCAGCCTACGGTGTGGTGAGTCAGGACAATCACATGGTGAAGCATGCCTGATATCCATGAAAGCCAGATCGGTCAAAAATTCATCATGGCAGTTGTGCATGTTAGGGAGCGAGGCAACCGCTATATTTGATATGCTATACGGCCTTTCACAACGTGTCTCTCTCGTCGTGGAATCCCGGGCTGGGTAAATTGCCAGATATGGACAAGGATTCGGTGTTCGAGGCGAGTCAGGCATTTGCAGGACTTAAGGATTTTGACAATATCTTTCACCGCCAACCCAGCCGGCTAAACGGAGCCTTCTATTCGCTTGAACGGATGCTTGCTTTCTCCCCCTCAAGAAATGGTATCCGAGGTTCTCGACGACGTCTAATGTTTACAGATTTGGCCATAGCAACAAACATCCGGACTCCCAGAAAAGGGCCCACCCCGGCCTTAGCATTAGCGGGACCCCGCCGGGCCGTCCCTTTACATCAGGTAGCCTTGACCAGCGGCTGTGTGTGATTGAATGCTGTTCCTGCATTTGCACCGAAGAGCAAGTTGACAAGTGTCGATGCCCGTGGCCGCCTTGGGCGCCAGAGATCAACGTGATATTTGATAAGGGTCGCAGAATCACAGCCCTATGAACGTCACCGAGAGCTGACAGTTGGCAACCCATGATGTTTTGTGCTGCTGGCATTTATTTAGTCGTCGCTCTCACCCTTGTGCAGTTGTTGGTCTCACAGCTCTGGTCTCACAGTTCTGGTCTCACAGTTCTGGCCTCACAGCTCTGGCCTCACAGCTCAGGGAGAGCATTACCTGGCCAAAGGATGGTCCTGGTACCTGGCTTGGAATTTGCTGTATAATTGTGATTGTAGCATTGGCGGCAGGGGTCCTACGGCCAAAGTTTCAAGATAACGGGTGGAATGGGCGACTGGCAGGAATTGCTGTTCGCCATTCCAAGGCGCACATCACCCGTTGGACGACACGACTGCGTAACGCCATTGTCGCATACCTGCCTCTTCTCCCGCCATTCTCGAACGTCCCCATGGTTAATTACTCCTGGGATCCCGAGCAATCGTTGCAAGACATGTCATAATCCTGGGAAATGAGTGGCCATAAGAAGACGCGACGGCATGTATCGCCTTAACTCAATCAGGGGAGCGCACCACCGTGTTTCGCACTAATCACATCGCCCTGTCACCTGACATAGTTAGAGCAGACAGGGCAATATTCCCAGCCTTGGCTACCTTGGGCAACCTGGACAGGCAGTTTGATTCGCTAGGGTTGCTGGAAATGTGCAGGCTGTTGGGGCTGCGGGGCAAAACTCTACATCTTGCATGTGTCAATCTATTGCAACGCGATCCATTGAGTTCGGCCGCCTTGCAATGTCCTCCGGCTGGTTTTACACCTTGTCGCTCGCATTGAACTTTACTTTGCTCCAGGGAGACTGCATTGCTTCACTTTTCTCTCGCCGTGCTGATCTCTCCATCCTGTATTTCGAGGCCTCCAGCCTCTTTATGCCTCTAGCCTCTTTATGCCTGTCTACGCCGAGTTCATTACACAAAGACAAGGATTCGGCAATGAATGCCAAATTATGTTGCGTTGCCAGCCGCCAGCCGCCAGCCACCGTATCAAGGGCATAGGTTGAGCCGCTACACCCTATCAGGTTGGCCACACCAAACGGTTGCGTCACAAATTGATCACAGACACCAGGCAGGTGCAAACAATTATTGCCTTACGGCAATCGAACGCCCAGTTGCCGGCATGGCTTCATGGTAAGTTCTATCTCGAGTGGTTGCAATATTCTTGGCTTGTGATACGAGATAGGTAAGGCAAATGTCTTGAGAGGCCAACACCATCTCAGTGTTCTATCAATCAGAACTTGGCCCCGATACCCAATTCTAATTGGTTCTTCGTATCAAGAAAAGCGTATGATCTCCCTAGCGATGTATCTCGGTGAAGATCAGCCAGTGAGGTGGCGTTGTAGGGGTTGGCGCAATGGCAGAATGACACCATGCGGAATTGATGTTGCAGCTTGGGGGATCCTACAGGTTTGTTGTGCCTTTGGCTGCGTCACACAGGAAAGATATGCAACTCTAAACCCGAAACTGACATTACCAGTAGATCGTTCAAGTTATATGTGTACCGTGGGCTATTTCACGGTTGGATACAGCCGTGTGCATGTAACCATCCGTGGTCGGTCAGAGTTTGCTTTTTGTAATACACAAAAACCAAGGATCTAGCGCATGACTTTTACCCCCTTGCCTTGGGGGGCCACTGATCGTGATTCGACTCATACGAAACTACAACCTGCATCTTGCCGCATACATAACCCTTTCACCATTTCCAACGGGCGCCTTGTAGTCCGCCTGGGTATCACAGCTCCCCCCCTCCGCTCCTTGTTGCGAAACATTCGGCTTCAGTGAACGGCTACCGGCCTCAGGAGGTGTTGCGGAGACTCTTCTCCCTGAGCGGATCCGCCTCACCCTTTAAGGCATGCAACTCTCCTTCCGACTCTATATGAATACGGGGTTATGAGCGACACCAAGAGACACAATGAAGGGGCAACTAGAACTGATTGGATCCTTGCAAGGCAACGAGGCTTGCTGCGACAAGAGTGAACGGGCTGAATGACGGAATTGTTCTTAGAGGCAAACTGCATTCGCCGAAATTCTTCGGAGTACCTTTGCCTATTAAGATATGAGTTACAATTGCAACGGATCAAGATCAAGCCGCAAAGGGAGAAAACACGCGGTATGTCTTCCTTCCTCTCTCATTGGTTTAGTTTCACAACGAAGACGGCGATATCCCAGCAACTGAAGCGCTTCTAACCAACTTGGCTGGTTCAAAAGCAAATAGAAACCTTTTTGGCCCCCACGAACCACAATTTCATTAGACTACCATCGCGAGAACTAGTTCGATCTAGGTGATCCAAAGAGTATCAGACCTCATTGGCTTTATTGAAGGAAGTGCAGTAAAAGTTTTGTGCGGGGCATAGCACACTCTACGCGAGCTCCCATGCAAGTTGGCCCTTCGGGTGGAAATGTAGACTTCATTGGAAGTCCAGCAAGCTCGCGGTATCGGTGAGAAGAGAGAGAACTATTTGAGGTCGCGGATTGGGTTGATGTGAGTTGGCAGCCGATTGAGGCCAGCCATAGCACGTGGGCCTCATTATTTGCCCGATATCCAAAAGAGTATGAGAAAGCCACAGAGGACATATGACGTGGTATGCTAGCCGTTCTTTGCGACGTCGATGCCAAGCCTCGTTTTTTTACGGGTGCTCCCGCCTGGCCTTGATATGACGTGGAAGAATTTAGTTGGACACCTTATTCTCACTCGAAACCACCATCGTGTCTTATCAAATGAACTCCGTCTACACCTCATCAGCTCCAGAAGGGTGGCATGGTAGAATCTTAGGCATGCTGACGATGCCTCGCCTTGAAATGCACAAATATGTTATTCAATTCCAATCACTTCGTTCTAGAACAGTACCAGATGATCCGATTATATCCAATAGTTCCGGGAGCTTGTCCAGCTGTTCGCAAGTGTATGGTCTAGATATGTAAGCTACTAGATGTCAGGGCTAGCATAGGACCGTTGAAGTGCAGCTAAGATATCTTTGAGGGCGTAAGTTCGCAATCGGGCAGCAGCTTCTCTGCCTTGAGAGAGAATTGCTGCCCAACACCGTCGATATCGACATCGCCATCGGCGTCAACTCGTTAATACCTCATGTGTAATTACAAAGCATTTCTGACGAGATCAGCATCAACAACATGCAAGTTCAGTCGGGCAGCATTTGGTGTTCGCGGGAGGAGTTCGTAGAATTGGACAACAGGAAGAGCTCCGGGGCCCATGAAACTAGACTGCGAAACTTATCCCAGAGCAATATTGAGTCGCGTAGAACATCTTAAACGATTGCAAGCGGATTTTGAATGGTATTTCAAGAAGCCAAGTGAGATGGCCACCTCTACTTAGTGTGTGTGATCTTGCGCGGTGAAGGCCAAGAGATGCACAGCTATTCTGATATGAGCACCCAACTACAAGCACAACAAGCAGCATACGAACAAACGGGACACGAGACGAGAGCATGGATCAGGGATTGATATATTTTTCTGGGAATCTTGCACAGGTTATGCATTGTTAGACTCGTTGATGGAAGCATTGGACATCCTGGCTTGGTTACTAGCTGGGGCGCACAATCTAATTACTACCCTAAAGGCAGTTTGACATCGGCCGTATCTTAGATCCTGCACCTAGAACGATGTGGCGACATTATTTGATATATGACTGGTATGGCCGAACAATCTGATAAGACAGGGTGCCTGATCCGTGATACTATCCGACGGCATTTTCCCATCTTACAGCTTTTAGACGCGGATTGGACTTCACCTTGCCGTGGTATAGATTAGTTTACTTGTCTATTACTTCCTTGCAGTCAAGCTCCATCTCTATAACATGTACCTTACACCGCGCAAGAATCTATTCCCTATCGGAACGTCTCAAACTTCTCGGCCTCCTTCAACTTTTTCTCGACCCTCTCGATAGTCTCCGCATCATACACATCCTCCAACTTCTTTCCGCCCTTGAAAATCTCCTTCTCGTGCCTCGCCGCCTCCTCCTTCGTCATACACACGAGATCTCGCAAACGCAACGTGCTGCACTTCTGCAGATCTTTCCCCTCGCCCAGAGTTGTCATGTTCACTTCCGAGGGTTTCCGCCAGCGGATGAGGACAAGCTTCGTAGGGATGCCCGTGATAATACTCCGGCCATGATAGAGCTCTTCGGCGGCAAAAGCGACATCGCCGACGGTGATAGGGGTTTTCATGCCTACCACGTCAGCCCCGAATAGCCGCGCGAGCTTTTCTTCAGAACCTGCCACGAAAGCGAGGATACCGTCGTACATCTTGTCGCGGCCTTTGGCGGGGATGTAGTCGGTTGGGTAGCCGGTGATGCTAAGAATGATATGATTTGCGACGGTTAATCCGAAAATAGCGGGCATCGTGCCTAGCACGGGTAAGATTCGTACTCGGAAATTGGGCATTGCGGCGAGATCTCCAACAGTTCCTTTCTCAAACTCTTCTGCTGGTAGGGGTAGTAGCTCGGCCTTGCCTTCTCCCGTCTTCTCTGTTGAGTAAACAACGGGGATGCCGCTTGTGACGCCCTGAAGTTTCAATCGTCGCCTGGTTGCTCGTGATAGTCCGTCATCGGTGCTGGTTCCAATATCTCCTACGATGATTCTTGTCGGATCGCTCTTGCAGCCTGCTCCCATCGAGCTGATAACTGGGATCTTGTTGTCGTGAGAGTACTTTAGTAAGTCGACCTTACTGTCGATGTTATCGATAGCATCAACAACAAAGTCCGGCTTCTGTCCATTCTCCTCCCAGGACCCTAATAGCTTTGTTGCTACATCCCCGTCGAATTTCTCTTGTCGAAGGTCCCACTTCACCCAAGGGGTAATCGCAATCAAACGCCGCTGGAGACACTGAACCTTTGGAATGCCCACATCCGCCAGCGTCGCTACGGCGTGTCTGTTCAAGGAACTCAGAGTAACCTGATCGAAATCCACGAGCCGAATTTTTGAAACTCCTGATCTGGCAAGAGATGCTACGCAATGGCTGCCGACACCACCACATCCAACGACCACCACGAAAGCGTTTCGTAATTTATCGAGACCCTCAGGCTTCAAGAAAACACGATTGCGCGCGAGTTGCTCCAGGATGAGTTCTTCGTCAAAATCGCCAGCCTGGGCACGTTGCGCGAGAGCCTGGTTCCGGGCATCCTCCTTATCAACGGGTGCTGAGGACCCGCCAAAGTTATTGAGCTGCAAGCCATCAATAATGCAATAAGAAAACTTCCTCGAAGAAAAGGACTTACGAATTGTAAACTAGGGTCTTCCGAAGGCGAAGGGATAGAACTCTTCAGCTCATATACTCTTTCTTCCCTCTCAAGAGCTTGGTATCCCAGGAGCAGTGATGCCACTGTCGCTCCTGACAGAACTGCAGTCGCAAATAATTGAAACCGTGGATTTGACAGCATTTCTGAGAAAAAGGATGCCATTTTGAGGCATTACATAAGAAAGAACAGAGAACGCATTTGAATATTGTACAGATTGATGCTTCTCATAATCTGCCTTAGGCTATTTCGGTCTTGAAACTTAAGATCTTGGCGCCTTAGTCAGCACTCCCGCCACATCTCGTCCAATAGCGCCTTTGGCAAAGTACACTAACTTCGATCATCCGACTTCACTTTCAGAATCGACGATGCGACCACCGCCAGGATCTCCCAGATCTAGCACGCCAACAACCGGTCACATCTGATTACACCCTTGGATCCTCCGCCTCAATTGACTTCGCCATGCGTCCCCGCCTCGCCCTTCGCCGGGCGCGGCTCATTACGCCTCGACAAAACTCCTTCCGCTCGCCATGCCTCCGAACCTTCACCTACCACACACAACTCACGACTAAGTCACGTCCAAACCTCCCATTTCTCGCCATCCCTATCACAAATCGAACTACGGCACGATACTTTACGACCGAGCGGAAACAATGGCTCAAGCACGAGGCGAAGCTTGCGGTCCGCTATACCATGTCATTCTGGGGAATTGTAGCTTGTGTAGGAGTGATATTTTGGTTTGTCAATGAAGAGCGGATGGAGAGGGACTGGCCGACGCCGCATGAGTGGTGTTTTATGACGAGGAAGATTCTACGGGATGCGAACAATGCCAAGGAACCGAAGAATGGAGAGGTCAATTGGGCTATGGCGTTGGAGCTCTCTCGGGGTTGTGTACTACGCCTTGAGGACCCGAAATATGATGGCAAAGACGTAGTGAAGCTGTCTCATCACGTCGACCCCGACGCCGAAATATCTGGCGAGTTCAACGCCTGCGATCTCAGCGGCAAATCCGAGGAGTGGCGGAGAGGCTACTTTGAAGCCATCCTTCTCGCGGCGAAAGCAGCTGAACATACCGACGGCTGGGTCCGCGATGTTACTCGCAACGTAATTTCACCTCCCGAGTTTGTTATTGGACCTTCGAACCCTCGACCAACGCCTATCCCACCAGGTCAACCGCATGCACCACGTGAGGAGGATTGCGATATAGCGTATCCCGGAGCTGACAACTTCTACCTTAAAATCCTTGCGACCAAAGGTTTCACTGCTCGACAGAAGCTCGAAGCGGCCTTGGAATATGCTAGTTTCATGGAGTTCAAGCAAAGACCAGAAGGTCCGGACGCGCTTTACAATCTGGCCCTGGCAGAAGCGACTCAGGGCATGGATATGTCGAACCCACCCTACAACCCGCAAACATTCGTCCTCAACGAGAAAGCCGGCCCTCCTTCCCTCAACCTCCTCGACGCCATCACTGCTGTTGCAACCCACAAAGCTCGCAACGGCGAGATCTCAGCCGCCCTCCCCATCTATCTCTCCCTCCTCAAAGCACGCCGCTTCCTCCCCAATGACCCTCCTCCAGCTGCCCGAGTCACGAAACCTAAGGGACGCTCCATCTACCGTCAAATTATCGAAATCATCTCACCACCCGACTATCCTGCTCCTCCACCTGATGGCACTCAACCACCATGGCGCAGCCCCCATGAGAGGTGCCAGGAAGCTTCCCTAAGTCTCTATATTGGCGAGATCCTCTACGCCTCATCATCACGCGACGACGGTCTCTCCTGGACTCGAGATAGCGTCGACATTTCAGAGGAGCAACTCCGCAACATGAGCTCAACGGCTGATAGAGCTGAAAAGCAAACTTGCCGAGAATGTCTCGCCGCTGGCTTGGACAATTGGGGCAAGATGGTGGTTAAGTTAGCAAGAGAGGAGGAAAAGCGGAAGGAGAAGGGCTCCAAGGGGAATGTATTCTCGTTCTGGAGTGGATCTCAGGACAACGAAGGGCGGTGGGCGGCTGAAGACTCTGTGGTAAAGGAACGCGTACGACGAACGAAAGAATTGTTGGAGGAAGTTAGCCCCACGGATTCTGGTGTGATGGCACTATTTAAGGCCTAAAAACAAACGACGGAGTGTATACTGGGTTGGATGGTTGATATCTGGAATTTTCACCTAAGGATCACGATCATGCCAAGAGATTGTGTCTTGTAGCTTACTTGGCTATCTTCCTAAATCAAAGGACTTTGTAATTCACGTATGATGACCTTCATCGGAATCATCATCATCATCAGATCCTGGCGCATGTCCAGTCTCCTCAAACTTTCTCCATCGTCTCAGCTGCTTGATCTCCTTCTTGATCGCCTCCTGATCTACTGCAGAAATTTCCGGCTTCTGATCCTCAGGGATCTTCTCCCAGTCTTCTTCGGTGACGTCCTGCTTAGTCGGGCGTTCGACGACGGTGATAACTGGGTTCTCGAAGTTAGGCGTGAGGGCGACTTCTTCCAGGTAGTCAAGAATAGGTTTGAGGCCATTTATGAAGACCAGCTCGGTGTACCATGGTTCGCCGGAGGAGTAGCAGGGGGTACCAAGAGAATCGATGGACAGGGACTTGTTACCCTCAGGGGGAGCTAGAGGCGTATTCAGGGGCTCGTCAGATTTAAGGTAGCTACAAGCTCGCTATAACTTCATTAGCCCCTGGAATACGGAAATATCCCATATTGCTTACCTTGGCGAGGAAATTCTTGAACATCTCGTTGGTCAAGTTGGCCGTTGTATGAACACTGTCTAAGAGGACCATCGCATTCAGTGTTGGGCCCCAGGAGTTCCAGGTAGCTGGGTCGTCCAGAAACTTCTCAAGAACCTCGCAACACTCCCCAATTGCAATTATGTCAATCTTTGCGCTCTCTCCTACATCACTGAGGACATTGCGAAAGACAGACTCCACATGCTTCAGTGGCGTTTCACTGCCAGGGATATCGTTCACAGCAGGCACATATTTCCTTCCTGCGTGCACCGTACTGGGCAATGGCACCGCCGCACTCTCCGCGACAGTGATGGCGCGTTCTCCTTCGGGCCACCAATACCGCTGACCGATATTTGCGAGGACGATTCCTGGCGGAGAGTTGTCGGTAGGTGAAGACTTCTGGTCATTGAGGGCGCGGACGACGGAGACCATGCTACCCTTATTCAAGCCGCCAGGACCGTTGGCGATGCGGCCAGCCAGGAGACCAAAATCCTGAGTTGGTTCGCCAAAGATGACGACTACGCGAGAAAACGAATCCAGGTTTGGGGAGGCGAGGATTGCGACGTGAGGTTTCGACCGAGGGGATTTGAGGGGAAGAGTCATTTTCTGAAGACCCTCGCTCTCAAGCCTTTCGACAATGATCTTCTCCATAGCGCCTGCAAGAGTTAGAACATGCCACATGCAGATACACACCTCGTGTCAATGGAGGAGGCGAACCGTTGAACGCAAACCGCTGCCGGTCGTTAATGCGCGAGTTCTTGTTGAGGAAGTACTTGAAGTAGCAGTCGGGGTTCTTTATCGAGCGAATCTCGTCTTCGTCGTTCACGAAGTATCTATCTAAAATCAACCAGGACGTCACGATTTCGGATAGTCTCGATACAAACCCGAGACCCTCGAGATCGGAGGGAAAGGAGGCATCCTTAGGGAGACCAGCCCAGTTGCGTCGAAACATGATGGGCAGCGGGCTCGGCAGAGCAGAGCTAAGGAGAGTTAATCGAGAATCCCCAACCCAAGGAGTAATCTGTGAAGTTGTTACGAGAAGTTGATGAGGAAGGGTTTCGGCGATGTAGTTCTGAGCAGCCGCCTCGTATCACTGAGTCACTGAATACCTTTAACAAGCGTCGCCCTGAGGTTAGCAGGTGCAAACACTCCGTGCTTTCCCATATTTAGTTGGAAGTGGAAGGCAAATCTGCTTCTGTTTGACGAAGCTAATTTTCTTAATGATTGGCTACTCTACCATCGAACACCTTTTTTCCAAGGATAGCAGCATATGAGCAAACACGGCCAAAAAATTCCCTGGTAAGGGAATTCCCTTTCTCTGAATAACATCAAATGATACTAGTCCAATCATCAATATGATCATATATTACAGTATGAAAATGCGTGATCGTCGTGCCACATTTGAGAAAAAGTAGGGGAGATTTGATATCCTATATCTCAGAGACCCTGAACGCCATCCGATATGCAGTGCTGTTTCTGCTTCATTCCTAACCCAAACACCATGCAAAAAGGATTCGAGCAACCGAAGAAGAAAAATCCCCCCTCTAAGGGTTTGAGTTAGGCGTATAGCGACTGCGAAACGCCTGGCTAATGCTAAACCGGCTTCCCGCGCCACGATTCATGTGGCTAGCCAGAGCTTCCTCAAGGGCTGATTGCGTGACGGATGCGTCTGGGATACAATTAACAAACAGTGATCAGAGCCGATGACGTGGGGTAATAGCTACCATCTAAGTCACTGAAGCTGCTACCCATACTGGGCGTTCCATCGCTGCCTTCGCGGGAATAGCCCCTGCTCTTGCTACCTGGGCTGCGGCCATCCAGCTCTGTGACGCGGCGAGGCGAAAGTGGCCCTGGAGTACGCTGCTCGGTCGATTTTCCAGGCCTTTGGACCATTGCTGCCGAGCTTGCTGAAGAATCGGAGTTCTGGGACTGGTTCATCTCCTTGCCTAGCTTTCTTGGGAAGCGTTTGGATGAGGAGCGATTATCACCTCTCAGCGTCGAGCCTAGATCTTGTGCTGACGTCTGGTTTGATGGGGCCTTGTAAGGTTGAAATGCTGGCTCGGACTCATCATCTTCATCTGCATCATACGGAGGCCCCGTGTCTTGTTGCTGATATCGAGGCGGTCGACGGATAATACGGGATTGTGCTGGACTGGACTCTTCCTCGGAGGAATTCGCTGAGCTCGATTCGGCCGGCCCTGGGGATGGACTTCGCTCCCGCTCTGGTGATGGCGCTGACCTAGCCTCTGGCGATGGCGACTTAGCTGTTGTTGATGTTATCGGTAACGATGATAGCCGCCTGCGCTGGTCGCCAGTGCGATTTGCTGGTGTCTTGCCTGTTCTGGGCGATGATGATCCTCCCGCGGTATCCCTCATAATCGTAGTGTTTGTAGACGGATTCCGCGAGATAACCGGCCGGATTGATGTATTAAGCGGTGTACCGGTTCCGCTTCCGACTTCGTTACGAGGCAGAGGCGAGTCTCTTCGTACAGACAGTGATGAGAGTGCGCGCTGATGGCCGGGTCCCGCAGAGTCGGCTCCTGGTATCGGCGACGGAGCGGCCGAGCCTCGAGCGGCTGCCGTAGCTTTTCGAACCTGGGCGCGGACTTGGGAGGCATGTCGTTCGGTAAGGTACGCGACTTGTTGAAAGAGGAAATCGACGGGAACTTCGAAGCGATCGGCACTGGGATAGGTCAGTCAAATGCGGAAGCTCTCGACGTAGGATCGACACATACACCTCGTTCCCTGCATAGATCTTAGCTCAGCTTCAAAACTTGATGAAAACTCTAGACTTACAGTCAATCTCCGTTTTTGCAGCTCCCGAAAGAATCTTCCACAAAGCCTCATCCTTCCTTGAGTCCCAGTTGACCTATTTCCCATAGTGAGCCCCGCCACATCCACTGCACGAAGCGCGCATGACACTTCAAGAAACCTACTGGTGGAGGATCAACGAAATCCCCTCGGGGCATAGGCACCCTGATGAAGACTGTGTATGTCGGTTCAGCCATGGTGCATCGATGGCTACCCACGTGACAGGCAGGATGAACGATGGAGAAGGAAGAAGTGTTGAAGCTCGAAGGCGGCAGTGTGCTAAGAACAAGGGTGAGCTCCGGATTCTGTGGTGGCTTATCGATAAGCACCCGCTCTAGAGGTCGTGTCATGGGTCGTCAGGCCTACAGTAGCTTCAAGTCGAAGCTAAAGCAGGGGATGTTAAGGTTAATATAACAAGGTTGCTGACAACCTAATTCTTAGAATTGGGCCGCAGCGAGGGATGAATATACTCAAGCGCCGGTCTCATCGTCATCTTCTCTAACTTTTGAATCTCGTTTGTCTCAGCCAAAGAAAAAAAAGAGGACAATCCGAAGTAATGGTTTCTACGACTAAACCACAATCCATGAAAAGCGCATGAGCATAAAGTTGCCTCCACCTTAGGGGGAAATGAGTTCAAGCCCGTATGTTGGTTAAGCCGGGCTTTTCCTTGCTGAGGGCTATTTCAACCATCTCGAAATTTCCCTACGAGGAATTTTGTGAACTGGAGCTAGTTGAATAATTCAATGAGTGGTAGGACCAAGGGCATTCACTGATCGAACCGTTATGGCAGCTACCTTAGCCTAGCTTTGGGCGGTTGACACCATCACAAGCTGTCCCCCGCCTTCTCCCTTTCGCCTGTCAGGTTCGATTGGCTTCATTGTTTGTTTCGTTAAGCAGTAGCAGGCGTTGTCCATTCAAGACGAGGATAGCTGATCACCGTTGTTCTACTTACTACTAGTAGTAATCTGCGTGTCCTCTTAGTGAAGTCGCTTGCTAAAGCACCTCCTATCTCTCACTCTTCAGTGTCTGATCTCCAGCTCGTTTAAGTGCCTACAATCTCAGGGGCAAGGAACCTCCCAGAATCGGCTGCTGCAAAAAGTGGGAAGTTTTAGCCCTAATGGAGGTGGAATTGCTAAGATTGCGCGAGAGGTAAAGTTGTAAAGGCAGTGATACCAAAGAGGCTAATTCCTCAAGCTTGCTCTGCTATTCCAGCTCGATGTTACTCGATGTTACTTGACTTATGATAAACGTATTAATTCTAGAAAATATTTCTTTTCCGGGATTATTATTACAAGCACCCGACTAGAGCACAATAGTCGAGTATGATGGGAATCCTAGTCGTAGCTCTAGGCGAGTAGTCTAAATGCTTCCGCTCTAGCTTTCCCGACTCTTTTCCCTTGTTTATATCTCGGAACATACCTTCCCATGCTCAACGTCCTAGCATACGCGAACTTGCTGCCAAACCCCTCAGTCCAGCGGTTCACGATCATTATGTCGTTGCCAAAGCTTCCGACGTTATGTGCACAGTAGAGTCCGGCTGTAATAACAATGCCAACGTAGAGTGGATTGAGTGCTTATATCACCGTTGTTCAATTGAGCCTGCGCCACGTTCTATCAATGTCACAATAAAGGTGCTATAGTGACTGACACCATAGTCGCTTCTAATGTCCTGCTTCTGTCTAACTCCCACTCATCTTATACGTGAGCGGAGTCTTCATCGGGATTCCGCAAAGCGCCTCTTCTCTTTTCAGGCCGGATCAAGTTCTCTGCGCCTCCATCACTCAGATTCCGCATATGACCTGACAGCCCAATGTTTACCGAAAGGCTGCGGTCGGTCCTGTCCAATTCATCCTCAGCGTTAGAGTCACAGCCAGTCGACAAGTCATCCCCTTCGACCTCAGCCCCCATCTCAGCCCTCATAGCCTTCTCCCAAAGCTCTTCCAGCCCATAACACCGAATGGTAACCCGCCTCTCCTCGTCAAATCGTTTCAGAGCTAACTCATAGCCCTCATCACCCGACTGTAAGCGAACAGCTTCAAGATTTTTGAGCTCCTCTCGTTCCCATAATCGCAGTCGATCGACGCGGTCTGTAGTCCTCAGGCGCTTGGCGAAGTAGTGAAACTGTCTATCTCTGGCCTTGAGATACATCTTGCTAAGGTTGAGTCTCATACCCAGTCTTCGGATATCTTGGCTCACTATATCTCGGAAACTCTTCAATGCTTCCAAATCATCATTCTTCGGGGGTTTCTCGACTTCGTTGACCATCTTGACAAGAACATTTAGCTCCCGGAGAGCCAAACCAAATGCAAGGCTAACTTCTTCCTCCGTTCTTTCGTAGGTACTTATATTCTCGTGCCTCTTTGGGGTTGAGGGGTCGAATTGATGGAATTGAGACATGTTTTCGACGCAGTGGAGGATGATACTTTGGTGTGATTTCTAACAGCGAGAGTTCCCGAGACGTGAAGCCTGTTGCAGATGAGCTCCAGAGTTACACGCAATTTCTTTTCTGTCAGGTATAGGGAATTTGAGCTGTGCTTATAACGTCGTTACCCGTGTCCCAGGATTCTGAATCACAGAAGACACGGTAAATCTGCTGTAACACTGCCGTGCTCCCTAGTGTGAGTTAGTCAATGACGGAAGTTTATCTTTGATTATGGTATTCTCGTTTTCAGCGAAATCTAGAGTGGGATTTTCCTAGCCTTCATGTCTTGGCCGTGGCCTTTATATCCTATTTCATATGCCCTAGTATGACGAAACTATCAAACTGGCTGAACAAGTCGATCTTGAGGTTCTTGTTCCGTCAGGCTCTTGAGAAATGATTTGTTGTTCGCGTTTACACAATAAACCGATTGAAAGTTCGCATCTGGGTATTCAGTTGTTCTACCTGTAGTGCAATGACACAGCGATAATCCTTGTCGTACTATTGTAAAACTTAGAACTATAACCGCGAAGTCAGCTCTCAAGCTATCTAATGAAGCAGCGTTCATAACACAACTTGATCGCCATTAGAGTGAAGCGTAATCGATTGGATTCGTCTCATCTCGTAGCTCTGTTCACGATTTTGTTGGTAACACATGGGCACCTCGGGACAGGGATATTGAGCGAGTGCATTTTTGCGTAGCGGTGAGAGGCCATATACGATCACCATACTTTGAACTGTTTCCTGAACCATGTTACGTCAGAAAAATGTAATTTCCACAGTTGATGATATGATTCACATATACTTCAGGATTTCCCAGCCGCGGTAGCAGATATTGAGTGGATTAGGTGCGGCATAGGGGATCCCCCAACACTTGTCAAATGAGACGGTTCCATGGCGATATAATTATTCTAGGCTCGAACAATCACCGATCCCATAACTCATGTTAATTAAGTACCTTACCTATGGTTGAAGGTGAGATTTGACGTTTCTTCTCATTTCCGAGGGAGGTCTAGGGTAGCGAGGAAATCGATTACCTAATATAAGGTTTAATGACTGCCCCGCGTCGCTGGCCGGCGACCCTTCAAAGGGAGGGAGGTACCCCGCCGGATGCCAGGGAACTTATTCTAGAACATCGTCAGTGAAGGCTGTAGCTTTCTCCTTTACTTTTCTACATTGAATACTTTTAATATTTCTTTGGTTGTAAGGCTTTCGGGTTCATCAACCCATCTACGTCACTTGAGACATTCAAACTACGCTATCTACGCCCTACGACCTGCGAGCTCTGATTACAGCCCCCACCATTAGAGGGACCGGGCCCAACAGCACACGGAATATTCTCGAGTAGGGCTTCTGAAGGTTCTGGTGATAATTTCTAGAAGCAGGGATTAGGCGCAAAGTACGCGACTGTTGGACATCGCCATGGTAGCATCAGAGCTCACCGCTTCGGCCAAAGCTATGGGGAAGGCATCGGTGATGGGAGGGCATAGCAGCACGTCGGAACCGCTACCGGCCTTGCGGAATCGCGCAAATGATAGCAAGAGTCCGTACGTCAAGGACCAGGCGGACAGTTTGGTGCTATGGCAGTTGCTGGACGACGAGGCCGTTGAGCGGGCGAGAAAGGAAAACAAGCTGATCTTTCTACATATCGGCTACAAGGCATGCCACTGTAAGTTCTCTCCCTCAAACCCCTGTCAATGGTCGCGGCTGACCGAGTATAGATTGCCGGCTCATGTTCTTGGAGTCATTTTCTAACCCAGACTGTGCTTCTATCCTGAACGAGTCCTTTGTACCCGTTATCGTCGACCGAGAGGAGCGCCCCGACCTCGATACCATATACATGAACTACGTCCAGGCCGTGAGCAATGTAGGAGGATGGCCCTTGAATCTTTTCCTGACGCCTAACCTGGAACCCGTTTTTGGAGGCACCTACTGGCCGGGTCCTGGGATGCGACGACGCGCCACAGATGACAATACAGACGAGGTGCTAGATTTCCTCTTGATTCTAAACAAACTGCGGAATGTTTGGAGCGACCAAGAGGCACGCTGCCGGAAGGAGGCCACAGAGGTTATCGGACAGCTCAGGGAGTTTGCTGCTGAAGGGACTCTGGGCACGCGAGCGATCACAGCATCAAGCTCCATCGCACCATCTGGCTGGGGTGCCCCGGCAGTATCTCACAGTGGAAGAAAGAAAAATGATACCGCGGAAGTTTCGACCGAGCTGGATTTGGATCAGCTAGAGGAGGCTTACACCCATATTGCCGGGACTTTTGATCCCGTATATGGAGGGTTTGGATTGGCACCCAAGTTTCCCACGCCGCCGAAGCTGGCATTCCTGTTGCGGTTGTTGAAATTCCCGAGAGCAGTCCAAGACGTTGTTGGCGAGGCGGAGTGCAAGCATGCAACTGAAATTGCGTTGGATACTTTGCGAAAGATTCGGGATGGTGCTCTGCGCGACCATATCGGTGGAACGGGATTTTCGCGCTGCTCAGTTACACCGGACTGGGGCATCCCTAACTTTGAGAAGCTGGTAGTAGACAACGCTCTGCTCCTGTCCTTGTACCTCGAGGCATGGAAGACGAGCGGAGGAAAGGAGGATAGCGAATTCTACGACATCGTACTCGAGTTGGCTGAATACCTTTCTTCATCCCCGATTGCCTTGCCCGAGGGTGGATTTGCATCGAGCGAAGCAGCCGATTCGTACTACAAGCGAGGCGACAAGGAGATGCGAGAAGGCGCTTACTATACTTGGACGAGGCGCGAGCTTGATTCCGTGCTGGGCGAGGTAGATAAGCTCATCAGCTCGGTGGTGGCTACTCATTGGGCTGTCCATGAAGACGGTAACGTGGATGAAGACCACGACCCGAACGACGACTTCATCAATCAGAACATTCTCCGAGTTGACCGGACCGTGGATCAGCTCAGCAAGCAGTTCAGCATTCCCATCGAGAATGTTGAGAAATACATTCAGACCGCAAAGTCAATTCTCCAAGCGCGAAGAGAGAGGGAGCGCGCGAGGCCTGAGCTGGACGACAAGGTTGTCGCAGGATGGAATGGCCTCGTAATCTCAGCGCTGGCCCGAACCAGCGCGGCTTTGAAGGAATTGAACCCAGAGAAAAGCGAAAAATACTTGAGTATAGCAAAGAAAGCTGCAGCATTTATCCAGGAGACGCTTTGGGATAATGACGAGAAAATCCTGTACAGAGTATGGAAGGATAGTAGGGAGGTCAAGGGGTTTGCAGATGACTACGCCTACCTTATTCTTGGCCTCCTCGATCTCTTTGAGGCTAGCAATGATGAGTCCTATCTCCAATTTGCTGACACCCTCCAACGTACGTATCCGCGCTCCAAGCTTCAATCACCTCTCAGCTAACCATTCCCAGAATCTCAAACCAACCTATTCCTCGATCCTGCCGGCGCCTTCTTCTCCACCACTGTCTCCTCTCCGCACACTATCCTCCGACTCAAAGACGGAATGGACACCTCCCTCCCCTCCACCAACGCCACGACTGTAGCGAACCTGTTCCGTCTCGCCGGCTTACTCGCCGATGACTCCCTCGCCGCCCTCGCACGCCAGACTATCAATGCGTTCGAAGCGGAGATGTTACAACATCCATGGCTGTTCCCGGGACTGTTGGGTGGTGTGGTTACTGCAAGGTTAGGAATCGAGAAGAGTGGTGCGACGGTCACGTATAAGCCTGAGAGATTACGGGTATGAAAGTGGTGATAGATGGTCGGTACGGTGTTAGAAGCTGTTTTAGCGGATGGGGGGTGTTTAGATGTGTCATTGGTTTATCGATATCCGTACTTCTACCTTGAATAGATGCAGCAGTACCCTTTGATCGGAGTAGTGATTAGTTCCAGAGCAGCAACATGAACCTTGACATCACTCGCTAGGACGGAGGTATATGTCAAATTTTCTCGTCAGGGGTATCTATTCTACAACAGCTTCTCCCCCTCCCCACCAACACCACCGCTCCTATCTTCGACTTTCCCGAGCGGCCCTTGATCTTCGGTGGATTGATACAGAGACAAACGAAAACGGGACCTTTGTGCACTGTAGTTTCAGTATGTAGGATTTTGTAAATGCCTGTTCAAGAACGGGGAGTATCGCCGCCCTTCCTGTTCATTAGGCCAGAGAAGAAACTCTGCAGCTGCTCATTGTCGTAGTTCTTCACGTTGCCCGCGGGGTTATCAGACTCTGCTGATTCCTCGTCGGGGGTTACGCTGAGGGCATGGCGGTCCTACATGCTATTAGCCACGGGCACAGATAGGCAATTGGGTTGGGTGGTTGGTTACCTTCAGTCGCTGCAACATGTCATCGGCGTCGACTTGTATACCGCCCATGTTGAACTGCACAGGCCCGATGTGCTCGCTTACAGTCTTCTCATCGCCCATGCTCATCAATATGCTTGAGCCGCGTGTGATGGGATTGTCAGGTTGCCTCTCAGGCTGTTTCGCCTTGAAGGCTTCCAAGATCTTGAGTTGTCGTTCAAGGAAGTCCTGCGTATCCTCACTGTCCACGCTAACCCAGTGCTCGCCGTGCATTGCATTCTCGACGACCGCTAAGCCACCACTGCTCGGATCGCGGCACCACTCCTCATATCGTGCAATGGCGCTGTTATCCTGTTTGTGCGCTTCACCGGATTCCGCGGCTGTCTGCTTTGCGCTCTCAAGTTGATCTTGGTCGAGAGGTGCCGAGTCTAGGGGATTCTGAATGTCCTCGGACCATGCCGCTGATATGAGTTCTGCGTCAAATGAGCCGCCTAGGACGCGAATCTTGCCCCAAGAATCCCAGTTGGGAGGGACAACAATCTTATCTCGGTCAATGACATTGTGCTTAAGGGGGTGGCGTTTAAGGAGAGAGGTGATTCCTAGGGTAGAGTGGACTAAGGATGGTAGCTGAGAGGGTGAGTTTTGAGAGGTGTAGATGAGAGAGGCACCATCTATCAAAGACGTTAGCATTTGTTGTAGGGTTGAGGAGGGTCTTGGAGAAGGCATACGTCTCAGTAGCACGGTTCGAAGATATTGTAATACTGTATCAAAGTCGGGCTCTTTCCAACCCTGGCTCTTTTCAAGAAACTCCATCTTTTGAGCCTAGGGTTTGTTAGCCAAGTTTCATGGGATCAGGGGCAGTGCGCTTACATTTTGACAAACAACGCATAATGGTAAACCGAGAGGCTCATCCCACTCGCCTGGTCCTAACGGTAGTGAACTGTCTCCATCACCGCTTGTGCCTGTCGCTGAAGGAGTCCCGTCCAGGTTCGTTGATCCTCCCCCACGTCCTCTTTCCTTCCAAGCCTCCATAACTTCGCCCATAGTGCCACGATTATCAGCGTCGACATGCTTTAGCACCTCTTGAAACACTTGAACCCATGTCCATATTTGTCGCAACCACAGATGCGGCTGTGACCAGTCTAGAAGTATTACCAGTGCGGTGTTGGGAATGGTGGCAGGAGTGAGGAGAGGGGCGACTAGGGATGCGAATTCGCCGGACGGTTGTGAGAGGAGATAGAGGGATACGCGCGCGAGGGTGTCTATTCATATCAGCATCCAACCAAAGTCCACCCTGAGGACTCACGAACCATCTTGGTCAGCATCAAGGACATCGTAGTATGTATAGCCCAAGGCAAAGTTGTTCGCAATGGGCGGCACCTTTTGCCGGTCCAAATTGCGTCTGGTCTCGGAGCTAGACAAGGAATCGAGGAAGTCTCGCTGCGACTCGGGAGTGCCGCCTGGCCATGATCAGCTACATAGCTCGTGGGGCATGGCTTCGACGACATCCATACCTAGGACGATGAGGTTCTTCTCCGGTAGACGCTTGCCGCTGGCGACCGACTCGAGCATAGACGTCCACAGATCCTTAGGTTCGCCATTGCGACCTTCAGTGTCCCCTGACCCCGTCGTAAAGGTCGACACTCGGTTGTTACTCGCCGTCATGGCCACGGATCCCGCCTCGCAAAGACCTCAGAGCACGCTATCGCTGGAGACTAGAGATCGAATCGCAGGTTCGTTAGGTCATAGGTAGAAGTTGGGTAGTCGTGGGCTCCTCAACGCGCTGCGGCACGATGCTGAAAGAGGCAAACGCGGTTCGATTTTCGTCAAAGGGGATAGGTAAACGTCTAAGGATATCGTAGGAGCATCTTGCTTTCCCAAAACCGTTCGGCGAAGAAGCCAAGTTCGTATCGGTGACCGGTCGTCAATGTCTCAGCCTGGGCCAAAACAATGAAGGATCTCGTCTGCTGTTACCGAAGCATCTCCTTCATCAAACGAATAGCATGGACGTGGCCAGGGATCGCTAGTAGCGAGTCGGGACTTTTAGCGTCGGTCCGGAAATTGTCCCGCTTCATCCCACTGAAGCTCCAGGTACCGTCTGCGCACGGACGTTCCATGGAGCTTCAGTGGATTTTGGCGGCTCACAGTGGGTAGCATCGCAGTCAGCCTTGCAGTCCTTCAATATCTTCAACCTCAACCCAACTTTCGACCTGTGGCTTCGTGTAGCACACATAGAGGCCGAATAGCAAAGCCTCAAGATGAACCAAATACGCGCGATTCAAGCGCTTAACAAGAAGGAGATTGAGAATGGAATGTGAGTATCGAGACCCTGATCTAACTGCCAAGACTTGTTCGCTAACGTGAATTTGATACAGCTCCCCAGAAGCCTCATGGCATACCGACTATCGCGATACTGCCTACGTCTACTTCGGCGGTCTACCCTACGAACTCTCTGAGGGCGATATAATTACCATCTTCTCACAATTCGGCGAACCCGTCTTCCTCAAACTCGTTCGCGACAAGGAGACCGGAAAGTCGAAAGGCTTTGGGTGGCTGAAGTACGAGGATCAGCGTAGCACTGATTTAGCAGTGGATAACTTGGGCGGTGCAGAGATTAGCGGTCGCTTAGTGCGCGTGGATCATGCGCGGTACAAGGCCCGGGACGATGAGGACCAGGACGAGTTCAACGTTAGCTGGGAGGCTGTCATGAAGAAAGAGGGTCAGAATTTGTCGGATGAGGAGAGCAGTGAGGAGGAAGTACGACGACCAACGCTGCCAGAAGAGAGGGAGCTAGCTTTGCTTATACGAGACCACGACGATGACGATCCAATGAAGGGATTCTTGATCGAGGAGAAGAAGAAGGAAGTTGAAGAAGCTAGGCGAAGAGCAGACAAGAAGGAGAGGAAGCACAAACACAGACAACACCACCACCGGTCGCATAGGTCAAGAAGGGAAGTTAGCGAAGAAGACCGGCATCGAAGAGCTCGTCGAGACGAGACTCCAGAAGAGAAGGACCGACGGCACAGGGATCGAGACTCGAGGAGACACAAGGATAGGCATGACTCTCGAGAGCGCGACAGTCGACGAGATCGGGATAGGCGAAAGGAAAGCCGGGATGAAGATGATGGAGGCCGGGACCGCGAAAAAGATCGAAGCCGAGAACAAGGCCACCGGAGACGTGATCGAGATGACGAAGACGAGTCCCGGCATCGGAGACACAGGGATGAAGATAAAGATATCAGGTCAAGAAAACGGAGTAGAAGCCATTCACCACGGCGGCATAAAGATTAAAGCCTACTTGATGTTCTAATCAAACAAAATCCAGAACGATCCACAACCCTGATATGTCCCTAAAACGCCTGTTACATCCGCGAAACCATTTGTGAGAGTAGTTCTTCTCTTTCTCCGTAGCATCCAGCTCAAGTATTGCCTAGATATCGTTTCCAACCTTCCCTCACGCAATGTCGCTTACCATCCTCACCATCTACGAGAACGAACTTCTCCCACCTCGCGTCATGTCCTGCTCCGATAACCACCAGGCTGTCCTCTCCAATCCAGCCGATAACGCCCTTGGGCGGCCTCGAAGTCCCTAGCACTAAGCCCTCTGAGAACGGAATGCCCCCAATAACGGTCTCGTCCCCAGCTTCGAATGGTGCTGAAGTGAAAGAATATACGTCGGAGAAGACCCGTGGCATCAACGGAATCCTACTAAGGATACCCCATTTGCCCACCCCGTCGCCTCCATCCGGCCCATGTGCACCGAGCTGTTGACTACGATGCATGTGGGGTTTTCTAGGATGAGGTACGTCGAAGATGTGAAGGGTGGATTTGTCGGAGGTGCAGGCGAGCATTGTACCTGAAGGGGAGAAGGCGAGAGAGAAGATAGTAGCTGGATCGATGCCGCGTCGCAGTTCGACGATTCGCGCACCATTACTCGTCGAGTAAATGCGTATCAAAGTACCCACCTCACTGGCGCTGGCCATCAGCTCTCCGTCAGGACTTATTGCGATGGCTTTCAGCGCCGATGCGTGGGCGGGTATGATGCTGACGTTGCCTGTCGCCAACTCTACGAGTTGGATCTGGCCTGCTGTACGGCCCGGAAACGCTAGCTTCTTTTCCGAGAGACAGCAGAGACCAAGCATATTATCTGCGGTCTCGTAGACGTGTAGTAGATCAGGGGGCTTGGCAAAGGAGTAGACCCTGACACTGTTTTGTAGGACTACTGCGATGCGCTCCCTGCCGAGCTGGACGCCACGGACTGCAGTGAGGGTAGTGATCTCTAGGGAGGGTTTTCCCTTCATGTCATCCCATATTATCGTCTAGGTGAGGGCGTTAGGAAAAAGACTTCGCAACACGGGTGATATAGAAAACCGACCTTATTCATTGCGAACTTTGGGGACCTGCCGCCGCCGACAAGGGCGAGATAGTTCGCCTTGCCCATCATCTGCACGAGGCCGATTCCAGCGTTGAAGTCTAAGATAGGTCAGTATTTATTCGCATTTACACTCTCGTCATATTATATACCTCTAGAAGCCTTTAGGAGACATGATTTTGTGTGAAAGACTAGGTGGATTCTCATTAGCATACTCTAGGATTGAAAATAAGGTGACACAAGAGACTCACTGCAGATGCCTGAGTCGAGGCCGACTGCGAAGCAACTCGCATCATTGTTAAAGGATACGGAGAGCACTGCTTCGACGCTGGCGGCTTCCAGAGGTGGTCGGACATTCATCTTGACTTGGCTGTGGTGGTGAAGAGTGAGGGGCAATGGATAGATCAACCAGACTTGAGATCAACTGCTCCCCGGCTGAGAAAGATGGGAAAGGAATAGAGTTTAAGGTCAAGGTGGCATCATTAGAGGGACACCATGCCGACGCTTCTAATGGGCATAACGTTGCCAGAGTGCAGTGATCGTAGGCCCACCAGTATGCCTGTCTATCTGTGCCTGGCTGTGCCTGTAGGAATCCTGGTCGTTGATGAGTGGTGAACCGATGACGGTGAATCCAATAGAGAGCAAGAAGGGCGACCAGAGGTGGACTGTGATAATATATATGGAACAGAGAAAGGCAAAAGAAAAGCAGTTGATTACTGAGAAGCTTCGAAGTTGATCGCCCGTGTCATTCACTCGACAGCTAACGTGGAGCCTCCCTTGATGGAGTCGTTGTCCAGGAGCTCCAACAGGTCAGCCGCCCAGTGTCCACAGCCACACAAGCCACATCAAGCGCACGGTGCGACCTGAGGAACGAATCCTGATAAAACTGGGAAGAGTCAGGAACGGGGGAGCATGGCAGATCACGTGGTACTCATCAAGCTGTCAAATCGACTGATCCCGAAGAACTACCGTGCCCAGCCTCTACCGGATCCAGCCTCGCGTTGAAATTTAGTACTGGGGGGAAGCGACCCTTGAGCGGGTGCTGGGGCGGGTGCTGGGGCGGTCAGTGGTGGATGGCTCTTGCTCTGCTGGCACTCTGAGGTGGCCCCCTGAATTCAATGCAGGAGCGATTGGCCAGGCGTGAAATTGCACATTGCACACTGCACCCTTCTGCCATCACTCCTCTCCTTTAACATTTTCCCCTTGCTTCACCTGCACCAACGCCTCGACTCGCCCATTCTTCCTCCAAGTGAGCCGCCTCTCGATATTGTAGCATCGAGGTTTTCCTGTTATCGCTGTTCAGCTTCTCTCGCCCACCGTCAACGAAATGATGAACTCCGTACGTTATGTCTGCATCCCTGAAGAGGTCGTTTGTTGGCCGACAGACGGAGCTACCCCAAGTCACGACTTCGGGGGCTCCAGTGGAGCTCATGCGCAGTGCACAGCTTGAAGGATGGCATTGCTGACTTGCTCTCGTGTTTGCAGAAGATGATCCGCCGGAAGAAGAACGTGAAGAAGGGTATTCAGTTCTGCTTGATGGTCTGCGGAGCTTCAGGCACTGGTACGTGGCCCTCGCGAGATCTTGCGACGCCGAGGTCGCGGTCGACCATCGCTTGACGCCCTAGCTCACCACTCGAATAGGCCGAACTACCTTCGTCAATACGCTCTGCGGTAAGAGTGTGCTGACCCACAAGGACTCCGACGATGCCAGCAGCGCCCACGTCGAGGAGGGTGTCAAGATCAAGCCCATCACTGTCGGTGCGTGACCACTACCCCTTATCAAGTCTCGCCCATGTTACTGATTCGATCATCAGAGTTGGAGTTGGATGAGGAGGGCACTCGTATCTCCCTGACCATCGTCGATACTCCCGGCTTTGGAGACCAGATCGACAACGAGGCCAGGTTCGCTCCCTCGCTCGAAGTATATCAAACTTGACGCGCTAACATGCGACATGCAGCTTTTCCGAGATTGTCGGATACCTCGAGCGACAATACGATGACATTCTTGCCGAGGAGTCGCGTATCAAGCGTAACCCTCGTTTCAGGGACAACAGAGTTCATGCCATGCTGTATTTCATCACTCCTACTGGCCACGGGTAAGAGTTATCCCATTCGAGACTGCGAACCCCGTTCTTACATATTGCAGTCTCCGAGAACTCGACATCGAGCTCATGAAGCGCCTTGCCCCCCGCGTCAACGTCATCCCCGTCATTGGTCGCGCCGACTCTCTCACCCCCGCCGAGCTGGCTGAGTCCAAGAAGCTGGTCATGGAGGATATCGAGCACTACCGAATCCCTGTCTACAACTTCCCCTACGATATCGAGGAGGACGATGAGGACACTGTCGAGGAGAATGCTGAGCTAAGAGGACTTATGCCCTTTGCCATTGTCGGATCCGAGGACGTTCTTGAGGTCGGGGGCCGCAAGGTTCGCGCTCGCCAATATCCTTGGGGTCTTGTTGAGGTCGACAACCCCCGTCACTCCGACTTCCTCGCCATTCGATCCGCACTTCTCCACAGCCACTTGGCCGACCTCAAGGAGATCACCCACGATTTCTTGTACGAAAACTACCGTACCGAGAAGCTGTCTAAGAGCGTTGAGGGTGCTTCTGGAGGGTACGTGTTTTTGATTTTGTCTGTTACTAGCGTATTTGCTAACCACATGAAGCGCCGACAGTTCGATGAATCCCGAGGATCTTGCCTCACAGTCCGTTCGCCTCAAGGAGGAGCAGCTCCGACGAGAGGAGGAGAAGCTACGCGAGATCGAGCTCAAGGTGCAGCGCGAGATCAACGAGAAGCGACAGGAGCTCTTGGCTCGCGAGTCTCAGCTGCGCGAGATCGAGGCTCGTATGCAACGAGAGGCGGCTGCTCAGGCAGCTCCCCCAGTCGAGCCCAACGGCGAGCAGGAGACCAACTAGATCACCTCACCTCACCTCACATCACGTACCGGTTCTTTCTGCGGCATTCCAAAAAGTGCGACGTTGGTCTATTATCTGCTGCTGGCGTTGGTTTTTTCTCTCCCACGACTAAAGAGAAAGAAGACGAGAATATTCCCCCTACTGTTGCGAAATTGAGTTGCTTTTCCCTCTTCACTGCTCTGTTATAAAAGCTGCCCATGATTGAGACGACGGTAGAAAATCCAAGCTGAGGTTCCATGAAAGGGTGACCAAGGATACTTGTTGGACCACATGGTATCCTGTTCTTAGGGTTTATGTGGGGGGTTGAGCGACGGGGCCTATCGAGGAAAATATAAGAGGAATGGAAACAGCCGTGCAAGACAGTTGGCACTCTATGGCAACGGATAATGAGGCGAGGCATCTCATAGGCCATGTCACCAGATCCTCTGTCAGTCATCTTGTTGTATGGGTATCCATTTTCGAACCAACCCCTTTTTTCCTTATTTCTCTACTGGTCTTCTAATGCTGATTGATATCAAATAAATTCGATACTTCTTCTATCTCTCATTTAACAACAATGACCCTCGTCGTCTGCCCTGTGTCTTGTAATCAACAAATTCAGTTCATTTCTGCAAGTTTGCAACAGGGATACGCTTAGAAAATCTGATTTCTGGCTTGTAATGGAACTACATAATGAACGCCTGACCAAAACCCTATTCTGATCCTCCTTCTTTCCTTAGAATACAAGCACCGTGGCTTTTGAATTACGCGACTCGACGACTACCACTCCATGATAATTCAAGACAACAAGTAGAAAATCGCTCTGTCAGCCTTCCTAATGAAAGCACTCTCCTCTCTTCTCCGAATTTTAGCTTAGTTGTTGGACTGGCTGTTCAGAATTCGGAGGATGGCGAGGAACAGGTTGATAATATCCAGGTACAGACTGATGGCCGCGGCAATCTCCTCCTCAACATGGTGATGGCGCATAATCAGCTGCGTATCAACAAGGATGTACGCACTGAAGATTAGCGCCGCAGCACCACCATAGATAAGCTCGGCAGTAGAGTTATAGGGGAAGAAAGCGGCCATAAAACCAAAGATGATAAGTCCCCATAGAGCGCCGAAAAGGTAAGGCATCCACGAGGTGAAGTCGTACTTGCTCTGGCAGGCAAAAGCAGTCAGGAAGACGAAGATGCCCGCGGTGAGAATGACGGCGTTGAGCACGATGGAGGTCTTGTAGAAGGAAACGATGACGGAGATGGTATAGGCTTCGGCGAGGGTGAAGATGCTGAGGAAGAGCAGATTGGTGGGATAGGACTTGCGCTTCCACCAGGTCAGACCGAGAGCTACCATAGAGCCGATAAGCTATTCAACCTTGTTAGTGATCTTCTACCGCGACCGTTGAGTATGGGTAGGGGAACATACCGAGATCCAGACGACGCCCGGGTGGCTCTGGATCCAGTCCTTGTACCCGCTGCTGAAGAAGGTGAGGGAGCTGACACCCGCAGTAGCAAGGAGCTGGACCGTGAGGATGGTGTAGACCTTTCGGATGAATTGGTTGCGGATGTCGACGGTAGCTTCAGCTACAGTGCCGCCAAACTACGATGCGTGTTAACGAGTGTCCTTCAAAGCTTCCGTAGCTTGCACAAGCTGCGGAGACTTGTGTATGAGATGTACGAACCTTGAAATCATCCGGAATATTATCCTCGCTGCTCCTCGGCGCGCCAAACAGTCCCTGCGTCTCATCATCGCGCGATGACGAGCCCTGGCCGTACGCGGGGGGCGCTTGCGTGTAGTCGTCGGGGTCGCTCTGAGGGGCGGGCTGGTACTTTGCAGTCGAAGCCATGGTCGCAGCCGGTGATGTGGCAGCAGTCTAGAGTAATGCGAGGTAAAATGGGCGTGCCGTGTGTGGGAAGGGTTTTGATAGAAGAAGTCGCAGATGGATGATGCCTCGGAAGGTCAGGTTGATGATGTGATGGATCGTGAACGGTGGATTGGAGGAGGTCATGTGGGGAGTGTGGCGCTAGGCAGAGTAAGCTAGGAGGTTCGATGGAGGCACGTGGCTTTTCTTAGAAAGGACACTGTGTGGCGCGTAGAGTATCAACCTCAAATCAGACGATACCTTATGATAGTTTCAGCTTAACCTAGTATAGTAAGTTAGGTTATAGTTCTTGCCCTTATAATGTATGGAATGATCGGATCTTAGGCCAGATAAACGACTTCCCCGTGTAGTCTTCATTATTGTGTTAGTATCCAGGTTCTTTATTCCAGTGCCTGGTCGCTTGCACTTCTTGGAGAACACCGCATGCTAGAACGAACCTTAAGAGCTCATAACTTTAAGAGAATCTGTCTGAGACAAATGGTAAATAGCAAGTTTACGGTTGCTTAAGCTCGGCGATTGTACTTTTTGAAGGTAAATTTAACTTCAAAAGCAATGGGTATTTAAACAGTGGAAAGAAGTTAACATCAACTCCCTTCACAACGTTTGTCTCCAAAATCAATTGAGAAGCGAAATGCAAGTGAGTGTAATATTTGGTACTTGAATGACTTTCTCGATTAAGGGAAAAAAGTATTCTCCTGGAGTCCCCCAGCTTCCGTCCAAATGTACGATCCGGCTTGATCCAGACCCCAATACCGTTGGCGAAGTCTTGAGGCGGCCGTCCCAGCACAGGATCCAGATCAGAATGAGAGGGCGTGACTTTCAAGTATCGGTGAGAATTCGTGTAAACGTAGGTTAAATGTTTGCCCCTCTTAAGGGATGGGGCTACTCAAGAAGGAAGCGTCTTGCGTATACTGAGATGAATTCCGTGGTCTCAGATTGTGTTGAAGGCTATGTCGTTAAGTCAATACTAGAATCTTGCTACTTTGTTCCTTAACTTAGAGCAAAACCAGTGCAATAACCCTCAACTGCAATTTCCCTAGGTTTCGACCAATAGCTTCAGCTGTAGGGTAATGACCACGATGCTGCAGTACTAGTAGTTAAGATCTAGATCTTGCCGGAAGTAGAGAAGTGCATCCGTTCAGCCTACATACCGGAATCCCCCTCTACATATCCTAGTTCCAAGCTACTCGCGCGTATTATCTTCAACCGCCCCAACTGGAGTATCACGGCGGGTATTTTTCGTACTTCCAGATTGCGGGCAACGAAGTGGCGCCATACTCCACAGGCGCGCAGTACTGTAGGATTATGTGAGTTGGAGTTTTACCGTGAACTTGTAGCGCTTGCTGTCTCTAGGATGGGAGATATCTGTGGGAGTATAGGATTCGAGATTTGACTCGCTCTAACCAGGCTACCGAGGGGAGGTATCTTGCACTATTTTACTTGCTTTAAAGAAAAACCACACAAACTCCATGCGAAACAAGTGACCCTGTCAATTGGGGTAGACTAATGCCAGAAGAAACAGGGCTCTCGATAAGCAGCCGAAACGAGGCCTTGTTTGGCGCCTCCATGCACCTACGGAGACGGACTCGATATTGTCAAGTTAACGTCCGCATTGCAGGAAGCGCAGTCCGCGGGTCAAGGACGGGGAGTGAGACTACTGCATCTGAATCCTCTGACAAAGATGTCAAAAAGCCAAAATAACCTTGACCTTGAATAAAACGAGGGAAGTCCAATTCAAGTAAAACGAGGATCTCAGAGATCCCCTGTATCACGGATCACAAAATACTAAGGTATCTGGCCACCTGTAAGGTACCTAGGTAGAGCTGTTTCGAGCTCCGAGACACCAGCCTTCTTTGTTGAGAGTCTCGACTCTTGAAACGAAAAGGGGGAAGGTGAGAAAACGACAAGTGATGACGGGACCTCGGTTGCAGGCGCGGATGGACCAACCAGGTTACAGACGATCATCAGCTCGCCCTTTCCAGCCATTACGGGGAGCGTCTCTTTTTCGGGTTTATTAGCAGGGGCCAGCCATTTTCGTCGCTACTTGGCTTGCTTGTTCGTCTGCGGTCCCCCGCCTCCGCTAACAATAAACCTGAACCCTGCCAGGCGGCATTTGGCTTTTTTTGGGCCGGGACTCTCTCTACTGTAGGTACTGTAGTCTACCTTATTCCAGAGGCAATGCCAACGGCGGGAGAGCTCAATGGGAGGAAGCAATAAACTCAGCAAGCCCTAGCGCTTCAGGCGGTTGGTGCAGTAAACTTAGCAGGTGGTGGCTGGCAATGACAGTGGAACTGTAAGGTAGCAGCAGCAGCAGCAGCAGGAGGAGGAAGTGATGTGCATCTGAGGGGACCGACCCATAATGATCAACTGCGCGTGTGGACTTTATTGCTTGCTAGACGCCTACTACCCATTTACTACGTAGTATAGTGTCTCCCCAAGACCGGACCCCTGGCCTGTCCTGGCCTCGTTCCTTGTCACGGTTAAAGTTTGACTGGCTGCTGCACACCCCTCAACGCTTTGAGCCCTGGCTGGCTGGAGCTGGTGAAAGCGAAGCTTTTTGGGAGTGCCAGTGCCCGAGCCCCTAGAAGCCCCTCCCATCCATCTGCCGCTCCCACCACCCAGGGATGCTTGAAGGGGGGGCCTACCCACTAGAGAGCACCTGTAGCGAAGCCCTGAAGTCCCTAAAGTTGTCCTCTGCAAGTCCCCTAATTGGTCCAACGCTCCAACTGCTCACCGCCTTGGTGAAATCCTCCTCCCCCCATGCTGTGGGCGTTGTGGGCGTTGTGGGGCACCTGGAGGCATGGATCTTGGAGCCATCCATATCTGGGTTCAAAATTGATCTGGCTTCCCCGTCTCTTGCTTTTCGCCATTCTTCCACGTTGCTCTCCTTCTCTCAGCTTTGGCAACTGCGAAGCCTCTCGTTCAATCATCAAGTACAAGCAACCGTCGGCCATCGCTGAAACTCGGGTGACGAAACATCCTCCCGAAACGCCGTCTGTGACTCTCCGCGGAGCTTCGACAACTGGGCATCTTGTCCCTTTTTGCTCCCCGCCCGCCCAGCTCGATCTCACTCTGTCACCTCCCCGACATTCTCCCTCCGCCCGCTCTCAGCCAACCAATTGGCCACAACGATTAGCGATTTGCGTGGTATATCCAAGACATTCACTCGCACACAAAGCCTGACAGACCAAGAAAGACAAGACACAAGACACAAGACACAAGACACAAGACACAAGATACAAGACACTAGACACTAGACGAGGGGAGAAACACTGCAAAATCCCCCTCCTTTCTCGCCGGGCGCCATCCACAGTCAGTCTTCAACAACTACCACCCCCCCGCAGCGCATCTACCATGGCCGACCCGAACTTCGATGCGCCGTCGCTGGTCGACGACAAGACGGGCATAACCTCGCCAACCACCACCGCCGATAACACAACGCTCGCTAGCGGCAACGCCCCAGCCAATACTACGAAAAAGTCAAATGGCAATAACCTCGACCAGGGCAATGCCAATACCAACGCCAAAGTCAGCGCCAATCCCGCGCCAGCTTCGAAAGCTGCTACGAAAGCTGCTTCAGCTGCCCCGCGGCCACGACTCAAATCTGGTCATAGCACCCCGAATATGAATGGACCCCTCTACATGCAGACCTCGGGCAGCAGTGCTATTCTCGTCCGGCGACTCAAGCGCAAGGAGGAGAGCACCTGGAAGCATCTTGCTCGCTGGTTTGTTGAGAACCAAATTGGTATGTCTTCTAATTCGTCCAAAATTCCCGTTTTGCCCTCAAATCTTAACACCTTCAATCTGTTATCTCCCATCGGTCTAGTTCGGGGCGCACATCCCCGCGCGTGGCACAGCATCCCCGCGTCTTCCCCGGACATCGCTTTCCATGACGGCTTAGCTGTCGGCTGTTATGTCTTCCTGGTGTTGCCGCGCGGATATTCTTGTTATCCTTAACGTCAACGTTTATGTACATCGATCGTGAATTCAAGCTGACCTCCATGCCTAACTAGGCCTCTCCTTCAATCTCCTCGCCCTACTCTTCCTCGCCCATAAGTTCATTCCGAAAGCGAGGGCACACACCACCAAGTTCTTCCAATTGAGCTACTACAACCCCAAGTCCGGCCAGTATCAAATTGGCTACGACGATGCCTACCTCATTGTCTTTTGCATCATTGTCTTCACTGGCCTCCGTGCTGCCACTATGGAGTATATGCTCGCGCCGATTGCTAAGCTCCAGGGCATCACTAAGAGGAAAACCTTGACTCGCTTCAGCGAGCAGGCTTGGATGCTTGTTTATTACAGTTTCTTCTGGACCCTCGGCATGGTTAGTGCCAAACACTTTGAAGGTGCATGAAATTGCAGCTGACCTTGGAACAGTACATTTACTGCACTTCTCCCTACTACCTGAACTTGCGGGAGCTTTGGACCGATTGGCCCAACCGCGAGCTGGATGGCTTGATGAAAGGATATGTCTTGATTCAATGGGCCTTTTGGCTGCAACAGATCATCGTGATCAACATTGAGGAGCGCCGCAAGGATCATTGGCAGATGTTTACTCACCACCTCGTCACTACCGCTCTCATCTCGTCCTGCTATTGCTATCACCACACCCGCGTCGGCAACCTGATTCTGGTCCTCATGGATGTTGTAGATCTATTTTTG
The DNA here is from genome assembly GCA_023628695.1 of Nectriaceae sp. PG4201. Classification (NCBI taxonomy): domain Eukaryota; kingdom Fungi; phylum Ascomycota; class Sordariomycetes; order Hypocreales; family Nectriaceae; species Nectriaceae sp. PG4201. The sequence continues at coordinate 121,963 of JAMAKE010000059.1, read as the reverse complement.
CCGGTAAGTCATAATGCACATCATGCACAAACCAAATACTGGGGCTGGATCTGACTGACAACATGCAGCTGGCCAAGTGTCTGAAGTATAGCGGGTTCAACAAACTATGTGATGTCATGTTTGGTCTATTTGTGATCTCGTGGTTTGTTGCTCGTCACGTCTTCTACATCATGGTGTGTTGGTCCGTTTACGCCCACACTCCAGACATCCTCACGACTGGATGCTTTAAGGGTACCAATGAGAACCTCATCGGCCCATTCGATCCTCCTGCCGGGTACTCTTATCTCATTGAGCCTTATATTAACCCTACAGGACTGGTCTGCTATAACGAAACTGTCAAGTGGGCGTTCCTTACCCCGCTTCTTTTCCTCCAGGCCCTCACTATCGCCTGGTTTTGTCTGATTGTCCGTGTCATCAGCAAGGTAATTCGCGGAGAACCTGCAGAAGACGTCCGAAGTGACGATGAGGAGGAAGAGGAGGATGAGTTCATTTATGAAGAGGCTCAGCCCCTCGAGGAGGAGGTCGGCGTCGAGCAGCTTGACCTCCGAAATTGGGAGCGCAGAAACGGCCTTAAGAAGCAGGGCAGCAGCTCAGGTGTGAGCCTGCCAGGCCATAGCGATCGCAAAGAGTTGCTGGGACGTATTGGTTGCGAGAAGCAGGTCGAGTAAGCCATTGGGACTGGGAGTTCTGGAGTTCTTTCTCATTTCTCAAACCTGGCCTCGTCGCTCGGGTTTCTTTTCCTTGGGCCGGACACGGGTTGAGATGTCAATTTTCTTTTTGTCAGTCGGAGCATGTGAATGGGGTCAGGCACCTCGATGATATGGAGAGTTGCAGAGATGCTCTGCCCTCTACCCCTAGATGATGATGATGATTCTAGATCAGAGAGAAAAGTTTGCATGTTTCTTATGGGCAGTGGACGACCTTGGGTTACGGACATGCCCGGCGTATAGGGAGCAGATAGGCATTGACGTTGTATTTACACGATGCTTCGATGAATATAGACGATCTCATGTTGTCACGATGAACACGCCAGGTGAAAGTGATGACGAGTTGAGATGATTTGAAGGAAGGAGGATGTTCGAGACTTGGTTTTAAAAGACATCATATAGTTGATACCCGTTCGTAGAATTGTAGGTGGTTAGGGATGTCGACTTGGTGAACTGAGATGAGAGGACCTTTCCCGTCTCCTTCTAAATAGGTTCCCCATCTTCGTTTGGGATGATCAAGTCCTCTCACAAGACGATGAAGCTATCCATCGACCGTAGAAGATATACTTTCATAACCGGAGTGAAAGGCCTGGCTGGCGCGTCTAGCAAGGGCTCGCAAAGGACTCGACGGTAGGATAGCCATACTCCTTCGAAATTGATGACAGAGGTCTTTGAGCCTCGGCTCGGGGGGTTGATGCGTTGAGGTCCGTTGTTGAAGAATCTTACCGACCTTGGGGTGAAAGAACACATCACCGGCCATACAAACACTAAAGGTTCACAATCAAACGTCTCTTGCGAACATAAGGACCTAAACAGTGATATCAAAGATGAATAATAAGCTTTAGTTGTCATGCTCTGCTCAATTAGGAACCACTCTCGTCTTTGACTAGTCCTAGATGACTGATAGAAGGCCCACGAGACTAACTACCTTTCCTTCCCGTGATAGAGCCTAATCCTGATTATCTTGAGAACTAATGACTCCTGCTCCGTCTATCTAGGCTGAACCCTCAACACTTGCAAGAGCTAGCACTAGTTGTGGACGGTGCCATCGCATTTCCTGGGGTGGGTATCGCCATCTTGGTAGTATTCTCGGTGTTCGTCCCAGCTTCTTGAGCCTTCAAATAGACGAGATAGGCAATATTTTCGCAAGGCTTTGGGATGGTATGTTAGAATATTATGAGATGCAACGTGTGACATAGGTTTGGCATACCTTAAGTTCAAGTTTGGAGCATTTGCGGCTTTGGAGTTGAGTGCCCTCGAAGGAGTAAACAGACCAGTCTCCGAGTTCATGCTTCTCCGTGACGGACCGAAGCCACAAAGTGTCGCTTTTACTCGTGATGATACATCCGACGAGATTGTACAAGACCTGGAAGTTTAGGATTGAAGTGCCCTCCTTCCACTTCCACATGCCATAGTTGATGTCCGACCTGCTCTTTCGTAAAAAGACTGGATGAAACGATGTCCATGGTCCAAAATCAACTGCTTCAATGTCATTTGTGGCAATATCTCGATGAGGTGAAATAATGAGATATTTTGATAGCCGTGAGATTACACAGTGATGTGCTTTTCCAAGACCAGGTTGATGATAACCGCTACCAAGCTGGTCAAGTAGATGAGTTCCAAGACCAGACTTCATCCATGACTCCATTAGCTTAAAGATTGTTAGCCGTGAGACAAGAGGAATATTCACGGTGCTAAGATCCAGCATTTTGGCATGCTTGAAACAGCCGAAGGTACCATGTTCGTTCTCGACAAGATATTGCATCCCGACCGAGGCAAAGACCTGCGAGCCTTTGAGTATGGCTTCTTCCCACGCCTTGTGTGAGGATACCATATCGACAGCGGGTAAAGGGGGTCTGCGTTGTAATAGGACCGTTGCTTGCTCGATTACTGTAAGTAGTCCCTTCAAACTAGCACCTTGCAGGCTGCGATACTAATCAATTTCAGTATCAGATCCGTCTGAAGACACTGCCGACTTACAGTTTCGGAGGCCAAGACATCGAAGTCTGTCTGCATAATCTCGCTGCGATCGTCACCCTGGCCTAGCCGCTTAATAACATGCTTCAGGGCGGAGAACGACTTAAGGATCCTGGGCGACTGAATGCGGTCCCAGGAAGTATCGTCGAAGCTGAGAGTCTCATCCTTTTGTACCAAGGCCCGGAGTTCCGGCATTCCACGAATCAGGAGAACGCCGAAGGCAACTTTGGTATTTGCCATTGTCTGGAGAATCAAGGAGGTAGGCTTAGAGAATAGGTAAGAGGTTACGCCAGGATGGGCGCCAGGATTGGGTTGGGTGAACAAAAGCTGAGTCCGGGTGTTCGAAAGGAAGACAGAGCTGATAGAAGTTCTGCCCTTGAGGAGAGAAAAGTTCTCAGATGGGACGACCTGAGAGAGGGCACTTATACGCTGAGAGCACATGGGTAACGAGGAGACTGTTGTTTGTTCCCTCATCTCTGTTTGTTGCAAATGGCGGCAATAAGAGCTGTTGCTGCTAGGGAAACTACGTGAATGATTTCGTTGGCAGGAAGGGAAGATGCGTCAAGACCGAAAGATGAGCGCGGTACAACACTGCTGGAAGATGCGCCGACGGGATGTTTGCCTTGTCTTGCGTATATCGGCAACAGCAAGCTTAACGCATGATGCGGCAGGTGTGCTTTCTCGTGAAGCTTGCAAGCACCATGTCACTTTGCCCATCTATTAACTAAGTAGTCTAGGTAGGTAGCAAAGTAGTTCACCCGTGTTAAGGTCATGATGATCCCATACATTATAGGCTCACACCATCACTTACACCACCTCACTTCTTCTCCTCCAACCACTCCTTCGCCAACGCCCTCAACTTGAACTTCTGAATCTTCCCACTCGCGGTCTTAGGATACTCATCCACCCAGAACACGTACTTGGGCGCCAGATGCTTCGACAACTTCGTATAAACCCACTCCCTGACCTCTTCCCTCGTCAACGTCCCCAACGCTCCATCCCCAGCATGGGCACCCGGCCGTCCACCGCTAGACGCATCCGTTGTCCAATGCCTTGACGGGATGATGAAAGCAGCCACGGCCTCACCGTATCGTTCATCAGGGACGCCCACGACGCTGGCTTCCCGCACGCCGTCGTGTTCTAGGATGCAGTCTTCCACCTCAAGCGGGTGAATGTTCTCACCGCCACGGATGATAAGATCCTTTATTCGTCCTGTGATCTGCACGTATCCGTCGGCATCCATTTCTGCCTCGTCGCCAGAGTACATCCAAACAGTGCCGTCGGCGTCTGCTATCCGGACTTCGGCTGTCCTCTCCTCATCGCCGTAGTAGCCCTTCATCACCAAGTATCCTGCAGCTGCAAGCTCTCCCCGCGTGTTGAGAGGCACGATAGTGTTTCGGTCATGTGGATCGACAATTTTGACGGCGGTATGTGGCATGACGGTGCCAACGGATGAGGTACGCTTGGAAAAGGGATCTGAAGGCTTCGTCATGACGCTCACCGGGGCTGTCTCCGTCATGCCGTAACAGATTACCAAATCTCCTAGACCCAGCTTCTGATATAGCTTCTTCATCAGAGACTCGGGTACGCTGCTTCCAGCTACGATTCCCTTGGTCAACCTTCCAGGCGCCTTATCCACGACTCCGTTGTCAAGCGCATCAAGCACCGCTACTAACATCGTGCTCACGCCATAGAGGCCAGTGGCGTCATGGTCTGCACACATCCGAAGCGTCGCCTCGGGGTCAAACGCCGGGCTTGGAAAGAGGATTGCGGCACCAGTAGTGGCCGTCGCCATGTATCCTAGCACGCACCCGAAACAGTGGAAGAGAGGAGGAGGCACCACGATTAAATCTGAGGGAACAAGACCCATTCGATCGGCGATGAAGACTCCGTTGTTGAGGATAGATGTATGGGTCAGCATGGCGGCTTTCGGGAGGGATGTCGTGCCGGATGTGAACTGAATGTTGATCGTGTCTGACGGATCTAGCGGCGAGTCTGGCTTGATGGTCCGATCAGAGCCTTCGAGGAGCGTCTTATAAGGGGTTATCGCCCGGTATTCTTCGAGCTTGAAGTCAACCTCGGGATGGTTCTCCCTATTGTCGACGACCACCACTCTCTTCAAAGTCGGCACACCCTCGCTTTCCAACTTCGAAGCTTTGAGATCTTCAACAATGGTATCTAATAGAGGCTCATTGCTTCTGCCTCGCCCAGGTCTATAAGCCAGGTCTGTCACAGCCCCAATGATCAGGACCTCGACACCCAGGTGACGCAGCGCAGCTTGCACTTGCTTCGCATTGAACCCCGGATTTAGAGGAACGAGCACCGCTCCAAGTTTGAAGAGAGCATAGGTCAGGGCCGCAAAGTCTGGTACGTTTCCTAGCGAGACCGCAACGCGGTCGCCCTTGCGGACGCCGAGGGAAGAGAGAGAGGCGGCCAGTCGGTTTGAGAGCAGATCAAGCGCATGGTAGGTGAGGGTCGTTTCGACGGACTGAGGTGTGGGTGAGCGGGCGATGACAGCGGGACGGTCACCGTACGTGGAGACTATGGAGGAGAAGTGCTGAGGGATGGTTCCGGTGTAGAAGGGTGGCTTATGAGATGTTAGTTTTGACAGTGTGCTTTTGTTTATGAGATGAAGTAGATCTCGCTCGGGGTTCCTTGAAGCGATCCTGACGTCGTTCCATCTCCCGTCACCTCAGCCCATCGACACTGGCCTGTGATTCCACAACCCCGAGAATCACCAACTTGCACCCCTCACATGGGCTGATCCAGGATCGTTCTTAACCACCACAACTGCCCTCTTCCTTCAGAGTGGGCACTTGCCCCTCGTCAATCTCAGCCAAACCGAAGAAAAGGTAACTCACCTCTTCAGGGCCCCTTCGAATGCTCAATCCCGTCGCAATTCCCCTCCTCTGAACCCTTCCCGCGGCACCTCTCACTCCCCGCCCGAACTCGCTCCCAATCCCAGCAAAGCAGCGCCGGCGCAACATCATCGCGAGGACATTGACGTTCGCTCACAACACGATCGTATACCAAGCTGTCAAAGATACAATGCTCGCTCAATGGCCCAAGACAAGACAAGGCAGAAGGTAAGGATGCACAGAGAGAATTGTAACTGGTCGTCTCCCTTCGGCTATCATTGGCACAACCCGCCGAGGTGCTCGCCGCGTGTGGGGGAAGCCCCCTCACCAATGGTTGCCGAGAGGAAATCTGGGGAAATGCGGGGTTGAGATCGGAAATGGTTGCGCGTGGCTGCTAATATACGAGCTTCCCTTTGCGAACTACCAGATTAGGATATTTTTGGAGATGGAGACAAAAAGTAGATCCCTTGGCTTGCAGCTGAGGGGTTTCGTTCCTTGTTAATTGGCTTGTGATACTCAAGTCATGGTCATGACCATAGTCATAGTCATTGTCATGAGATGATCACTTACGAGACAGGACGCTAAGGCGGAGGGAGCTGGGGCAAGATATAACTAGAATCTGCGTATGCATCTAGCAAATGGTATGCTTTCATTTCAGTTATGGATGCCCTATTTGGCACTTTTAACCTCCCTCTGCTTTTGAGTCAAAGCTATGCACTTGAGTAACTCGGTTCAGCCCGTCTCCTCCCAACCATCTCCATGCCTTGCTCGCATTGCTCATGATTGTATGATGCACTTTCCACAACATCCCTCGATGCTCAAACTTACTCCATCACCCTTCAACACCGAAAATGGCTCTGTAACTCGAACAAAAGGAACTTCAAAAACAGAGCACGAAAAGTGAAAACCCCGGTATCTATCCCAAAACACAAAAAAAAATAAAAAAATAAGTCTAGTTCCCTTCCCAGTTTTTCTCTTCTCGATCCTTGCGTGACTTGCAATCAACTTGCAAGTAGACCCGTTTTTAGGTAGAACAGACCCGAAGGACGAAACGAAGAGCGTTGATAAAAGAGGAGGCCAGTCCAGAGGCACCCGCCCGGATGCCATTAGAAGAGAGTAGGATAAGTAATATACAGGTTCGAGAAGCTTATTCGAGGGGTAGGTCGTCGTGGAACATTAGGTCTTGTCGATTTTAGGTTTCTTGGTTGGATGCGGAGGATGATCATTGTCCGAGGACTTCCTGGCCTTCTTGGGGTTGCTCGCCCATGTGTCGCTCGCTCTCGGGCTTCCATGTCCCTGCGCAGAACTGATTAATACCTTTCTAGACGGATATTGTTAGAGATTGATCTGCTTACCTTCGAAGTCGTGCTTCACAAAGGCCATAGGGTCATCGGGCTCCTTGGCACCCATCTGGCCAACGCCAGGGGAAAAGCTGGTAATTGGCAAGACAACCACATCCCCTACGCGCCTGCTCGACTCCATACCCGTAAAGGCACGGTAGTCAATCTTGCCCTTGCTCTTCCGCATGTCAAAGTAACGCTCATCATTGAAGTAATCCATAACTGTGTCTGTCCATATCGCAGGACCAGTAAATTCAACGACGTTCCTGTCCATAAAGTGGGTGAGTCTTCCGGTTCTCTTCCACGCAAGAGTCTGCTTTGTGATGCGATCGATGATATCGCGCAATACCGGATGACCAGGCTTGCTCTGAATAGTCCATTGGCAGAATTGGATGCGTCGGCTATACCAATCTGCCCAGTCGGGGCGATCAGGATCAGCCTCGATACCGATAACCAGACCGACTGTTTCACGGGGGATCTGCTGAGGTATCCAGTCCAACGCGCTCCTGATTGCATACGTATCGATATCCGTATAGATGCCGCCTCGCGCGAAAAGAATCAGGTAACGGAAGAAGTCGGCTTTCAGAACAGGCAGCGGCATGGCCATGTAGGCTTCGAGAACTTCGGGGATTGGAGCGTAGAGTAGCTTAAGCAGATTAACGGCAACCTCATCGGTGATAACCTCATGAACGAATCCAGGGTGCTGGTCGCTCCACGATTGTTCATGCTCCCGGAAATTGAAGTCATGATCGGCTGGGGTAAGTTTCCAGGTCTGCCAGATGTAGGCAGGGAACTTGGTTTCGACATCGTAAGGATACGCGTAGCCGAGCTTGTCGTAGGTGGACATATGCGATAGATCTACCCGCGGTCTCTTCGATCGAGGCTTAGGTTTAGGAGGCTCGTCCGCAGCGTCTTGGGGAGCGCCATTGCTGTCAACCTTGGCGTCGGCATTCGCAGCTGCAGCGTCTTTGGCGTCTGGAGTAGACGAGCTCGAATCGTGGCCTCTTGTGATCAGAAAGATCACAGTGAGGATGAAAGCCGCAGCCGCAAAGGCGCGACGAGGATTGAGCATCGTGAGGAGGGCAACGGCCACGATAACGACACAGGGGTCGTCTCGCAGATAGCTTTGTTGGCAACGAGTGTCGTGGCGCCCGGAGAACGAGGGACGGCCCAAAAGAGGGAGGGAGAAAAGGACAAGAAGCGAAAGGAAGAAAGCACTATAACTGCATCGAGCGGGATCGTGACCAGTAAATCAGCAGCCTTAGGGAGAAAACGTCGCGATCCTCAAAGATTTGGACAGCGTCGAGTCGAAAAAGGGAAGCCCAGGCCAAGGGATCCGCAATTGGGGGGCGCCTTCAAAATGAGGCCAGGGCGCAATCTCTGGTGGTGCAGCTTGTGCTTGTGGCGTAAGTGCTAGAGGAACGCCAAGACGCCGCCAATCAGCAACGGCAGAAAAGACGGCGATAGGATTGGCTCGAATTTTGGTGATGCTAATGATGATGCCGATGAAGACGTTGAAGATATTTGAAGATGAGGACACGAAAGAGGAGTTGTCGAGGTGCACAGTAGGTTGGCGAGGGATGAGGCAATGCTCGAGATAACGAGGATAGATGTAGATCAGTGGATGATAGGTTTCCAGATGCAGCAGGTTATACAGTTGCAGTGCAGCTCCTGACAGGTAAAGCCTGTGCTATACGAGGCTCTGTAAGCCCAAAAAAATAAAAAAAGGGGACAGCCAGGAGGTCTAGAACTAGACCCTTAAGGGCGGTCGGAGTCAGCACTGCAGCGCTGTAGCTGTGGCGTGATAGGGGCCCTATCAGGCGCTATAACGCTGTGCCCTATGGAACACGAACTTTCCTAGATACAGCCTAGGGCGTTGCAGTGCAGAGCCAAAAAGCCAGTAAGAAGCACAGCAGGAGTGACAGCCTGGACACCAGGGATACGGATGAGTGTCTGCCCGGGAAGCAATGGTACGCCCCAGGCTTCGTTTCCATGCCTGGGAGCGATATGGAGTTATGGGTGCAGTGGAGGCCGTGGGGCTGTTGAGAAGCACCCGTAGCATCTGTTCGGGAGACTCGCCGAGAGAGGATCAGGGGTCAGGGGACGAGCAGAGGCACCAAAGAGATCTATTGAACACGAATGCATGCCAGAGCTAGCTCCAAGACGACGTATTTGTAGAAATAATTCGCAATTCGATGGTGGACTTGCAATGGAGCCGAATCTCAAACCGGGGAATGGCCAGGAATAAGCGGAAACAGCGAGCTGACAAGTGGAAATGCGGCTATTGAAAGTCTTCTCTAAGGTAATCACTCATTTGGCTGCTGTCAGACACTGGCATGAAGATGATGCGACGATCATATCAATAGCCCTGTTTATCGGGATCGGGTATTATCTCAGCCATGCTTCACCATCAATCGACATCGGGTATTATTCGAGACATCAAGATCTTGAAGTGAAGACCCCTTTCCAAGTGAAGGTGTCAGATATCAAGAGCCATTGGATGGTTCAGCGGTCGTAGCCACGGGTCGAAACCTAGGTCGTTGAGTGGCTGCTTATCCATATCAAAGCGCAGCGGCATGTTCCCTGAGCCAGCATGTTACGGATTGTACAGCAACCGGCGGAGGGAAAGGGTCCGTGATGCCCTTGGACTAGCAACAGAATAATAGCCCCCGTTTCGTCATCATAATGGAGTTGAACATGGGAATTGGAATTGCTGCTCCTCTTTCCTTCGTAGAATTCTGATTGGATGCTAGGCACATATTCTCCGTTGGCCTAACAGCTTCTCCACATTCCGGCATCCTTCCCGTTACTCGCTTCCTCCTATCACTACATCCCTAGCGATCTGGAGATGACCTCACTAGAAGAGAGCTTCGCACGGTTAGAATGCATCTAGCTTCACGAAAAACCGATCCAAGTGCTCGAAATACCCTTCTCTACGCAGTTTATGAAGCTGACATCGTGGCAGCCACCACATCCCAACGGCTAGGGTGGATGTAGCTAACGGCTATGCCTCCTATCAAGTTCCGTTCCTCCTTGTCTTAGACTTTTCCATTGTTGACCAGAGGACAAGAAGGCGAGGATTCCAGTCAGATATCCCCCCTTGTGTAATCATTCCAGGCATGACGTACACTGAGATCGCTTGATGAAGCCATCGCGACCAGAGGTCATGATTTGATTCAAGCAAAGAACCTCGAGCATTCTTTGGATACCACATCTCGACTCGCTTGCCGCAGCATCTCGCAACTCACCAAAATTTATGCTGCTGTTCTACTTTTACGTCACCTATGACGTGGTTCACAAACGCAGTGTTTGAGATCGGCATCATGGGTGAAGCAACACAACGCTCCATTGTTTGTGTCTCAAATACCGAGTCCTCGGGTATCACGACGATCAAAGCAACGCTTCATTGGCCCCCTAGCACCGATGTTAGGATAAGGCACGCTAAGTTACGAATATCGCCATGACCTGTACCCGGGTAAGGCGGATGCAGGCTCGGCTGGAATGGAAGGGTTTACTGTTGGCTGGTCCCATAACGGATGAGTTGTTACTGCTACGACTCCCTACCTGGTGCTGAGACCGACTGTGTGTAAGCTCTGAAACGGGGTAGCTGGTTGATGACCTATCTCGAGCGTGACTTCTCGTCGGTATGAGGGAGTGCCTCTCCTACAAGCAAAGCCCAAGACGATTCAGGCCAGCATATTGCCGTCGAATAAGATCACAGAGGCAAGTTACGAATTCTCGGAGCTGATTTTTTTTTATGTGACAAATCCTACCGAAGATCCCGGAGAGGTCCAAAAACACTCGCATAGTGTAAGCAAACCTACCAGACAGTCGAGAAGTATTGAGTACACAGGATGCTGACCGAGCAAAACAGAATCGCACAGAGATGCACCGAAGATGATGGACGGGTTGCACAGCTAACGGCGACTGATTAATACGACGTAGCCTCTGAGGAGTCATAGACGGGAAGGGCATCGGCTAAGATTTTAGAGATTACAGTCCACGAAGACTAGCATGTGTAATGTTGGCTGAGGCTTTCGCTACTGGAGCCGTCACCGTGCTAGCTAGGTTCCTACACGAAAGCATCGTGATAGGCACCTGTTTCCTAAAAGGGAAGAAATCCAGTGTTGGTCTCGATATCGGCACACAAGAGCCGGGATGAACTCATAGTTGTGAGGACGATGTGTCCACCATATTTCCAAATAGGTGCCAGGCATATCTTGACGACAATATCCAAGGCCAGAAACCGCGCAACCATTTTGGTGGCCTCATCAGGGGCAAAGACCGATCTTGGCGGTCCCATGATCGATGTCCATGGCCACTTACACGCCTCATGATCGAAGCACGGTTCGTTTAGACGTCAAGACTCCGAATCACCGCCGATAGACTGCGGAAATAGCAATTGGATATACACCAAATTCATCCATGGAAGGCAAAGACTACTACGTTGTGGCCAAGCCAGATCGCCACGTTCCCGACTTCGCTTCGGATTCGCGGCGCGAGGCGGCGGACTGACCAAGTGCTTCACGATGCTCTAGTGGCTTTCTAGACGAGGGCAACTAGGATCTAAGCGGCGCACATGTTGTATCTGAGCTAGATGGCAAATAATCACGCCCAAGAGAAAGAATAGCCGCTCAGAATTCGACTATACTACTAGCGATTACCAAGGTATTGCGCGGTAAATGCGCATTGTTGCTATCACCGAGACCTCTCCCAAGACATCATCCACATCCCGAACCCGCCAAACCACCAAGCTAGGGTCGGAACGCTGGGGTTAAGAGGAACACTGCAGTAGCATCACCACTACCAGCAGTAGCAAATCCCCACAGCCCATCGGGATCTCATCATTTCAGCCTGGGGGATCCGCTCTCGCCCGAACACCTGGGACGATATGAGGAGACGGGCTGCCAGGGCTGTCAAGTCGGGTGAAGCGCCGTAGACCTAGACGTGATGTGGCTCCTGCGAGCTTCGTGTAGGCAATCTAGTCGCAACAGTAGCTTCGTCCGGGGAAGCGACTACATGTACAACATGTCAAGTGGGTTGATGGCATTCTATAAAAGGGCAGCAGTCCGGTTCGAGTGCGAGTTGCGTGCTGACTGATGGCCTGGACCAAAAGCCACGGCTGGCACCAGCAGAGCTTGAGCATGCAGCCCGAAGCTTTTCGCCGTGGGGTTAGTTCTAAGTCCGAAGGGGTGTGCATGCATCTCCTCGGGGGAGGAGGGAGCTGAGCTCGCAAGCACAATGAGCCAGAACAGCTCGACTTCTGACACTTCACAGATGAGAAATCCGATCTCCGGAAACTCTCCTTTGGGGGTCTTTGTAATTGCTCCGTATTAATAGGTCCCTTGGCCTTAGGTAACCCAGCTGTAGGGCCAGTTTCTGGTTGCAAGCATTCAGTTCGTAAGCGGCACCCGGCCTCGGTGTCCACGGCGCTCCTCGATTGTCCGAAGATGCCGGGGCGTGGAACCGGGCCCCCGCGCGCGTGTGCGGACGGACTTAAGAGGTTAGGGCCCACGTTCTTGCGCTGGCGGGGCGGTTTTAGTCAGCTGGAGAGGACCCTTCGACTTGTTGGAGATAATGTTCGGCGGAGGGGCTTATGGGAAGCGTGAGGGTAAAGCCGAGAGTCGGGACAATAGGGTTGGTTTTCTGGTAGATACTCCGAAGAAACGAAACGGCGTTGTTTCAGCAGTGAGTGCTGCGGTCGTTGGTTATCGTAATAGGGCGCGCAGCAGGGCGTGGATTACCGACTTCGTGGGTCGGAAGTGTCACTTTCTGAGGAACCTGGATCGGCGATTAGCAGCATCTGGGGCCCGGGATGACATTGGCCCGCAGAGCCGGAGGGTTTCTTTCCCATGCGCGCCCATGTCATCCTGGTCTAATTGCTGCTGGAATCAACTTGAATGTCGTCCAGGTCCCTCCTGGGACGCCCTGGAGACCCGCCTGGAGGGGGGAGGGGAGAGAAGCGCTGAGGGTCTTTGGTTCGCTATTCGGGAAGCGAGCGAAGCCCACGCCCTGGCCACTGCCTCTACCTCCATGTCCGTCGTCGGGGCCATGACATGGACGTAAAGTCGGAGTGGCACCCGACCCGTTTCTTGTCATGTAAGGTTGGTAGTCTAAGTACCGTGCCCTAGGCGTTTCTTACAAGCAGTACCTCCCAGCAGCAAATCCGTAGCGCTGGACCTGGAGTCCTACGTGTGCCCAGACCCAGCCCTTTCTGGCGGAGATTTGAAAGCATGACAAAAACGACTGGTCGGCTCCAGCGGGGATTGGATGGCGATTTTCCGCAGGCGTAGGGAGACACACACACACCTGATACAGGTTGGGTAATACCAAGACGGCATGGGGGTTCGTTCTAAATACTTATATACTCGAAATACGCTCTCCTCCCCCCATGTCGCTGTTCCCACCCTTCTACTGTATTTGGATGCTTCGAGTTAAAGTGTAGCCTTGCATCGGATTGTGTCGTGTGAGCTAGAGGACCGAATATCGAGTACACCTGCGACGACAAAGACATCACCAGCACTGCGATACAATACAAATACAGCACAACACACATACAACACCACGATTATACCGATTGACACTCCCTCCCGATGTCATCGTAAGCCCGCGAACCCCCCCCACCACCGGGCGACATAGCTATCACCCACACTTTCATACCTGCGCGCAAAGCCCAGCCAGCCAGCCAGCCAGCCCTCACATCCCATCTCATCCATGGCGACCGAGACGGAAACCCTCTCGCTGCCGACCAGCACCGCGCCCACGGACATCACAGAGTCAACATGTCTGCCCACCGCCGATACATGTTTCCCCGCGCAATGTGCGCCGCCCGCGGAGTGGGACACCAACATCGTCCCAAACATCCCGTACCCGGGGTCGCGCTTTGGCGGCGCCGCGCCTCCGAGTGTTGCGGGTGGGAGTACGAGCAGCACGGGTAGTGAGTTCCTATATAGGATGGGAGATGAGGAGTGTCGGGGGCCCGGAAGGTATGTTTTGTTCTCATCTAGCCGACATCAAGCTTAGCGATGTTCCGCATTCATGAAAGTCTGGTATAAGAAGTGGTGTGCTGATGAATGAGTGGCATAATATAGGAGCGTCGAAGAGGCCTGCAAGCGCTCCCTCAACCACTTCCCGTGCCCGTCACTGGCATTTCCCATGCCGGCGCTTGAATTCGACTTCCGCATCGCGGTGAAACTAAACCCGGAGACGGCGCACGTTGACAGCGGCACCACCAAAGAGATCACCACCGTAGCATGTGGAGTGTGGTCGGGATCCTTTGGACATGGAAGGGTTATTGTAAGTCTAACCTATGGGCAGTGACCGTATATGGTGAATCTGAGGCTAATACGTGCCTTTGAGTGATAGGCTGGGGGCTATGATCTTGGACAGGCAAGGGGGTTCAGGCCTATGAGACTTGTCGAGGGCGCCTTTGTGGTGCAGACAAGTGATGAGCCTGCAGCAGTGTAAGTCTCGCATCTCCCGGCGCTCTCATTTCCTCTCCGCAGTGTTCTCTTCATATCCATCCCCCAAGCCATCGTGCAGTAAACTAACATTATGAGATAAAGTCTGGAGATGCGCACCCGAGGCTCCTTGTCCGGACCCTCAGATGTTCTCGACGCCCTTCTCAGTCCTCGAAAACCAAAGGACATCGACCCAAGACGCTACGGTTTCCGCATGTTTGCCACCATCAAGACGTCTGATAAGCGCTATGCTGAGATCGTGAACTGTGGACTATGGGTCGCCAGCGGTGCGTGGAGGGGAGAGCACTTGATCATTGAGTAAGTCACCGACGATCTTAGCCGATGAGTGAGTTTATACTGACAATAGTGATGTGTAGTGCATACCGCGTCACCTAAACCAACTGATCAACGAACACTTTTGACTCGACTATTGGAGATTGATGGAATTAGCATTGCATTTTGGATCTCATGGTGGCATGGGCCCCGGAGCCAGGCGTATGGGGAGTGCGTCGTGAACATCCCGTGTCGACTTGACCGGACGGCGTATTGCATTGGAGCGGCGCATGGGTTGATGATCTGGTTTTTTTCCGGGAAATGACGGTTCACGACATATGAAAGGGGGGGGAACGAAGCTCAGCCAAATCTGTATATACATCGCGACTCGGACATACAATTCATGACTATTCAACATGGTTCACTTGTCCGTTGTGATGTAGTAGGAAGACATAAGGTGCCGAGTATTTCAACGCCAAGTTGGCTTGTATTTGCTTGTTTGCTGGTCTCTCCCCCTGAGAAT
Source organism: Nectriaceae sp. PG4201 (assembly GCA_023628695.1). NCBI lineage: Eukaryota > Fungi > Ascomycota > Sordariomycetes > Hypocreales > Nectriaceae > Nectriaceae sp. PG4201. Next base: position 106,825 of record JAMAKE010000059.1, on the reverse strand, counting down.
GTAGACTTGTGGGAAATACCTATCAGAGCAGGGATGCTATCTCCAGAGCAACAAACTAGGTTGAACGACTAGTAGAATGCAACGCTCACCTGAGGTGAATCTTCGCAACTCATCATCGTGTTTAGCGCGGGCTGCTCTCCCGACACAAGGTCTATCGTAGTCGTAGTCGCAGCCGCAGAAGGGAGAATGAGTTCTTTGGCCGTACCGAATATTTGCTTTGCTATTCTTCGCAAGCTTTTCGATAGTGGGAAGACCCTCGAATCATTGGTCCTGCAGTTGAACAGGTATATTGCCCTTCAGTTTGCTGCATGCCGGATTTCATCTTGGCAGATCATTAGCACCATGGACGGGTAGTGAAGAGAGGCTCAGACCTACTTTGTCCTAGCTGTGTGCACTTCATCTTTCCACCCGGCTTGAAACATAGCTCAGAAGATCGAAACGCTTCACTTGAGCTTAATCAATACCTCTAAACAACTCACCCTCCTCACCCTCGTCTCATCCTCCACATCCTCGTCCTCAACCACAACATCATCCACCGCGCCCACCGTCCTCGTCCTCATCTGCACCTCACAGTCCCCCGCCTGTTCAAACCAGCTCGCCACGCTCAGGGTCTTCTCCACAGCCCTCCCCGTGCCCATAACCGTAACCAAGCTCCCATCTCCAGCCGTCTCACCGCCAGCCCGCTTCAACGCTTCGATGCGTGCATGCACAGACGCGTTCTTCGGCGCCGCGCCCGCCATCCGAAGGGAGCTGTCGAGCTGCTTGCGCGCACGCTTGACGATCGCCATGAAGGGCGTGCTAGTGGACACGTAGATGATGCGGGACTTGGAAGAGGAGGGAGGTTGGCGCCTGGGGATGGGGCGTTTCTGGACTTTGGCGCCTGCGGGGTGTTAGTCAGAGTAGTAATGGAGAGGGGTTAGAGAGATGCCTTTAGGGAGAGGTGGGAGTTTAGTGAGCGTGCCAGGCAGTCGGGTCGAAGAGGACTTGCTGGCTTGAGTTGTTGATGCCATGGTGTTTTCTTTGCTAGGCAGATGAGTTTGGTGAAGTTTTCGGCGATCGGCAACAAAGGCTGGAGCCTTGGGACTCCGCGACCAATGATTGCAGTATTCACGCCTCAGTCTTTTGAGATGGCCCGAGTTATCTAATGTGGTAGTGAAATGCTATTCAACAATAGTAATGCGTAGTAAAGATGAGAAGGGTATCATATAGTTGCAGAGTGAGTTGCCAAGTTTGACTGAGACCAAGCATGAACTTTTTACAGTTTTACCCCCCCGCTACCCCGTCAGTGGACCCACGCCCCTAGCTGCAGCGCAAACCCCACTGCGGCTCCCGAACGTCGCCCTGAGCTCTAAACCTAACCCATCTCTCCCGTTTCTTTGCGACTCGCGATCCTCAGCCTCCAACGTCACTCCACTTCTTCACATCGCAGACCATCCCTCCCATGGCTGCCTGCACCACTCCCCGCGCAGAACCCTCCCGATAGGCGCCCATATTCCACAATGTCGATTGAGATCTGGCCTCCCGTGTCGCCGGAGGTGCTCCAGCTTAAAGTCGCGGCAACCCAGGTATGGTAACACTTGCGCATCCCAGGTTACTTGTATGGTCGTTGAGAGAGAAGACATCATGTCCAACGTTACTTGCACCGAGGTTGAAGAAGGCACCATGCTGATTTACTTCACCAAGGAACGAGAGCTCGAATGGATTGTCGAGGAGTCCCTCGAGATCTGTAGGGATCTTAAACATGGACTCGAGGACTGCTATGCGCTGCTCGCGCCTATAGACCCGGGGAGTACCCTCGTCATGAGCACGCCGCGAAACGAGAAGGTGAAAGGAACCATCACACGAGTCGGCACACGAATAGTGAAAGGGGTATGCACCTCCAATATCCCTGACTGCACTCGGCAACTAACAGGACGCAGACTCTACATCTCCAACTCCGGACAACCCCCGCGCATACTCTCACCCTCTGCCCCTCCGAAGCAATCCACATCCACGCCCTCGACTCCCTCCATACGCACCTCACACAAGCCATCGACCTCCTTGGCATAACGCTCTCCAAACCGCAAGACCCATCCTCCCTAGCCTCTACACTGTCCATACTCTCCGATTCCCTCTCCGACTCCGCCGCCCTCCTCAAAGGTCCACCACTTACCGAATCCGACCCTGGGTGGAAGACTGCCTCCTGTCCCGCATATCACTTCCTCTCCACGCCTGGCCCTCACTTCAGCTTCTACGTCGGTCTACAGGAAAGCAGCATCGTCTTATGGCTCCGCGTCCTCGAGCCCGTCGACGCACCAGTGCATTTCGGCATGAAACTTGGCCTCGCAATTGGCACGTATCGTAGATTAGAGCACGACGAGATGGACACGGTCTTCCGGTACAATACCAGGGGCAGTGACGCCGCAGGCTTAAAACGAGGCAGCGCACGGCATACGCCAGAGCCCCGATCAGTGGAGGGAGAGCAGATGGAGATCCAGGCCGTCTACGTGCGAGAAAAGGTGCGCGTTGAAAGCGCTGACCCAAGCTTGATCTCAATCCATAGCAAGCTTGGATACTTGAGTCACATGCTCAGCCAGGCGCGACGAAACTTGGCCGCGGTTATGGGCACAGATCTGGAGCAGTGATCGGCACGGGCCGAAGGCTAGAATCGGCATTGTAGCGGTATTGGAGTTTGATATCCGGGGAAGCAGCTGGGTGTCATGCGGCTTGAAGCAGTAAGCAAGCAAACAGGGAAGCGTTGCATTATGGGGCCTTGTGCGGACATAGAAGTCCGCTGAAGTCCGTTCCACGGAGCTACAACTACGGTTACGCACTCTACTACGTAGTAGTGGGAATTTGGGAGTTCATGGTCCATTGCACTGAGCTGCGATCAAAGTCAAGCACTTCACGAAGGACACTTGGGGAGTTTTAAATGGGATTGAATTGACACAATCTGTAGATATGTAGTATTAACTATATCAGTACATGTAAGTCATCGACACAGTTGTTTCGCTCCTCCTCCGCCGCGTACACTGGTTCATTCAATGGTTTAAATAAGCTATGCATGACAACACAAACGTACAATATGCACTCTGAGCTACCTGAATAAATGTTCACCAGCCCAGAGGGATCTAGCGACAATCTCAGTGGTAGTCATGGTAACGCTTCCGACATCCGAGACATTTCTTACAGAAGGGGGCGAGTCTATGCCACAGGAGACCAGGGCATGGGGATGAGGATCCGAGACTTCATGTTCTGGATCAAAGGCACCGTCTTGTGGACGGTGTCACTCCAGCCCTCAACCTGCCAGCTCTGCTCGCGACGGGTTCGGCGCTCCTCCAAGTTGGCGAACTGCCAGAGGTGATGCACCGTGTTAAGGTCGCCAATCTGAACGAACCAGGCACCAACACCTTCCATGACTTCTCGCCGGGCCTTGAGGCCACGGCGCCAATGTGTTTCCCACTCCAGCAAGTTACCAGGGTGAAGCGTATAGGATCTAAGTTCGAAAACACCACCGAGCTGTCGGGGCGGGGTCGTGGGCCAGAACGAGAACTCTTGCATTAATGAGATGTTCTTGGAGTTAATCATGCCCTTGAGCTTGTTGTCGAACTCGGCGAACTCAGGATGATGGCAAATGTTATGCCTGGACTCGTGGTAGCCTTCGTACTTCTGGTATTCCCAAATATGCACTACCCCGCAAGAGTCAGCAAGCTCGGTCTTGTAATGCCGGGCAACGGCAGGGGGAGGAAGTGAATCACATACCGAAGGTATCGCAATCTCCCACCTCGGTGCGCCAGCTGCCTACTAGGTGCACCTTGTTCTCCGGCGTATTGGCCATCTTGGGATACCAATGGCCGACGAGCTCGACATACTCATCGACCTTCTCAGGCTTAACCTCGTGGAAGACGATGGAGTGGACGTACTTGCCGCGAGCAAGTACCTGACTGAAGCTGGCCTCTAGCTGGGCTTCGAGCTCCCTTCCCTCCTTGGTTCCGTAGATCAGGTTGGTCAAAGGCCCGGCTTTGCGATCAGGCTCAGGCTCCTTCACCTCGGCAGTGGTTCCTAGAACGGCGGAAGTCTGTGAGATGGGGTTTGGCTTGTTGGGGATGCTATTAGCAGGCTGCTGGGAGGACGACGCACTAGCTTCCCGTTGTTTCTGTACCTCCACCAGGTGCTCGCGGAATGCCCTCTGCTTCTGATTGAATGTCTCGACAGCCTGATGTGAGGGACTAATGTCTCCCATTGAGGGCGTCCCCTTTTGCTGTGCGGCAGTCGTGCTGAGAGCTCGAAGGCCAGAACGCGGGGCAACCGCGACGGCACGAAGAAGCTTTCGGCTCAGCATGTTTGGAGGTTTGAGTTTGGTGTAGGGAACGGATGAAACAGTCTCCAAAAGTATAGCTCTTCTTAATTGCCGAGGTAGTTGATCGGCGTTCAGAAGGCTGAAGGCTGAAAGTGGACGAAAGTTGTTGAAAGACAAATTCAGAAGTCAGAAAGCAGAAGGCAGGACCGGCAGCTGGCTTATTCCGTCAGAGCAGTGCAATTAAGCAATCTGGCTGTGGCGGGAAGGCACAGAAGCAAAGGGAAGGTGCGCGTGGTAGTTGAGCTTGCCCTTGTTGGATGTTGTTGGAGGGCAGGACCGGGGGGGCGATTGGAGGGAGAAATTGGATGGACGGGAAGGCGTTTGGTACGTTCCAGGCTGATCACCCCGCACTTGGGATTGTCAAGGGGATTGATGACGAGTAGGTCTTCGCACACAATAGGCTGATTGAGAGCTCTGGGTAAGGACGAGAGTGAGAGCCAGACACGGTACGTATCCTCCTTCTTATTACAGTGAGCTCTCCAGGACGGATGGAGCTCTCAATGATGTCACATGCCAACTGACATCACGTGTGGGCCACTAGCGCGCCTCCAAAACGCGGGGTTCGGTATAATGGTTTTTGCGTGCATCCGCAGCCAGCCACAACTGAAACGTGCCTTATCTGCCTTACACACGATTATGCTGCCTCAGGCACCACGCCCGCCGACCCGGCTTCGGCAGAACCCGCTCGGAGCTTTGTTGGTGTGTCGTTCCGGAAAAAGGCTCGTTTTGAAGACTTCCATCACCAGCACTCGCCGAACTCCATCAACCCGAACCGCTTCCCCCGCGATACCTTCAATACCATCACAATGTCTTGGCTCGGCGTTCAACCCCTGAAGAAGTTCAATGCTCCTTTCCGTGCGTCAATTGCGACTCCTGCGATGCGAAAGTGTTCCGCTGACTCCCGGCTATAGTGAAGCCTTACTGGCCCTTCTTCGCTGCCGGTACGTGAATTGCGCAGTTCCTCAACGACCCGGTCTCTTCGATGAGCACTCTCTCGCGCGCCGATACTCGATTGATGTGCCGACTGTGCTTTGGATGGCAATTGATGTGGATATAGGTCTCGTTATCGCCTACGGTGTCAACTCTGCCCAGACCGCCATGATGGCCTGTACGACCCCCGAAATACCCATCAGGAGATGACAAGCTAACAAAACGCGTAGCTGCCGAGTGGAAGAACGACCCCCGCAACCCTACTGCCAAGACTGGTGGTCACTAAGATCGAGGAGGGGGGATGAGATTTCGTCGAAGCCGACATGGTCGATCCGCTCGAGCGCGAGCCCGGGATCCTGTGAGATGGAATTGTATCATAGACTCGCATAGGGGGTTCAATTGACCTATTGCCAACGATTCGTGCCGGAAAACCCTACGTGAGCCGGGATTGCAAGACCAGACTCCAAAGCGGAATCACATCTATCTGCCCTGGGAGGATATGGATTGGGGGGTTCGAAGCGGAAGGGGGATCTTTGGTTCAACTTTGGATTTAACCCCCCGGAATTTGCATGCTTGACAGTCCTCTGCGGCTCGTCAAATGATTTCGGCTGCCGTGATATTGAATGGCTAGAGCCCCTAGCTCAAGCTTAAGATCTGACCAATTGCGTGACCGTGTCCAATTGTACCCCCCCAAGAAGCAGCGCTACACCATTATATTGCTATATCATACAGAAACCCTTGCAGAAAATGCTTTAAAGTATCAACAATTTAGTTTTCCATGTGGGGGTCGGAGCACGATCCGAGATGTGGAACGCGCGACGTAGAAATCTTCAACTGTCGTAATCGACTTCACCCTGACAAATCACCCGTTATCAATCAGATCCTGACTCACGCCGAGAAGGATTTGCGTGTTGCTCTTATTCTCTTGCTTCACAACACCATTCCCATTTAGATGATTCCTTTCTTTGCCGTAATAACTGCTGCTAGACCTCTCGCAACCAGTCGCATCCCTTTTGTACTCTCACGCACTTTTGTTTTCAGGATGTCCACCACTAATGGGCCAAATGGCTCAAAACAACAGAAGGCGAAGAACAATGGAGGGAAGAAGGAAGTTAAGATCCTAATGCTTCATGGTGAGTTTGTACATGACGTCTACCACCTATTAAGTGACAGTATCTCATTGTTGCTGTGATGCTTCAGTTTACCCTACACTCTTCACTTTCACTTGATCCTCTCATTCAACCACTTACTCACCTGTCCTAGGCTACACACAATCTGGCTCCCTATTCAGAGCAAAAACCCGGGCCCTCGAGAAGCTCCTCGTAAAGGTCCTGGCCCCTATCTCCCTTCTCCCAACCATGATCTACCCCACAGGCCCCAACCGCCTCAAAGCCACCGACATCCCTGGATACATCCCCCCAGCGGAGCCTCGTGACGATGACTACGAGCCCGACACCTGGGCGTGGTTCCGCAAGGACGAGGCCACAGGCGCGTACCGTTACTTCGACGAGGGGATGGCAACCGTTGCGGATGCGATCCGTGAGGCTGGCGGCGTGGACGCTGTGTGTGGGTTCAGCCAGGGCGGTGCGATGGCGGGTATCGTGGCTGCGGCGCTGGAGCCGGAGAGGGAGGTTCCGGAAGTTAAAGAGGGGGACTGGGCGAGGGGCTTGAGGGAAGCGAATGGAGGGAGGCCGGTGAAGTTTGCGGTATCATATTCCGGGTTCTTTGGGCCGGTTGAGTCGTTAAGGTGGTGTTACGAGCCTAAGATCAAGACCCCTACGCTGCATTACTTGGGGAGCTTGGACACGGTCGTCGAAGAGAGCAGGAGCCAGGCGTTGATCGACCGGTGCGAGGAGCCGGTTGTGGTAATTCACCCTGGTGGGCATCATGTCCCTGTGTCCAAGGAGTGGGCGATGCCGCTGGCGGGATTCATCAAGCAGCATTCTCAGGATGAAGAGCCTAAGTCGGAGCTCTGAGAACCAGGGGCACGCAGTACAAATATGGCAGAGCGAATATAGACGAAGGATAGACACGCGAGACATAGAACAATAGAATCAAGTGGCAAATGTTACACATCCTCACCCTGAGGACTATTTAACCTGTATAATTACAGACTCCAACCTGAACCGTCATGAGTGATTATCTAACCGCCATCTAACTACCAACTCCCTGTCTATTTCCCACCCGCGGGTTGGATACGAGCCATCATCTCCTCCTTGGTGATGAGGTGGTCGATCCTCTCCAGCAAGCCCAGCAGACTCTTCATGTTATGGCTCCACTCGTTTAGGATGTCATCTGCATCCCTAGGCTTCGCGAAGTTGACAATCCTTGCAGGCCGGTCAATCTTGGCATACACTGTCTTCGAAGTAACCAGGTCGCTGATGTACTTCTCCGTCTCATCCTCCGCCAAGTCGAGGAGCTGGGTGAGACGGCTCATCTGGATTCGAGTGTAGTACTTGGCAACAACGCGGACATTGTGCTCGATAACTCGTTTTCGCAGATCCTGCCACCTCTGGTGGGCTTTCTCATCTGGGGACTGACCGGGCTGAACGTCAAAAACGTCGGTACTGCATAGGTGCGGGCCAAACTTCTTAGCGACCTCAGGCCAGCGCATCAACTCGTGGATGGTGAATAGTCGGAGAAGCTCGGCATCGAGGGAAACCTGGGTGTTGCGGGTATCCCGGTGGATGCGGTGGAGGAGATCGGATTGTTCGTTGTCGTAAGGCGCCAAGATGACGAAGTAGATTATTCGTTGGAGGACCTATCAGACAATTAGCGATTATCGAAAAGTGACGGCTCTTGTCCTTACAGGATGAAGCTTGGCTGGATCATCCTCAACCGCCTCTGTGTCCAAAACCTGTCGGTAATGCTTGCAAACATCAAGGTACTTGTCCTCATGCTTCGCCAAGATAATCTGTTGCTCATAGTATCGAAGCTTCAAGTCGGTGGTATCATCTTCCTTCTCTTCCGGAACCTCCTCACCGCGTGCCTTCTTCTTCTCCCGCTCCTTTTGCTCTTTCTCGATCTGCTCGGGAGTCTTCTTGAGCTTTCGTGATAGGTACTTGGTGCTGATCTTTCGGCCCAAGATGCCGGCCTGAGTCCAGTCGCCGTTCTCGATGCAAAGAGCGACCTGAGCGAGGATAAACTCCGTCTTCTCTCGCCTATCCATAGACCCAAAAGTCTCGACCTGTAGCTCGCAAAGCGTCTCCGTCGCAGACTTCAAGTCGCCCTGCTCCTTTTTGATGTCGGAAAGAATCTTGGTGACACGAGCCCGCTCGACTTCGACAAAGATCTTGCCCTCCGTCACTGTTCGTAGAGTTTCGATGACTGAAAGCTTCGTCTTTAGGTCGGGAGTGTCCTCGAGGAATCCCATAACGGTCTGCACCATCTTGGTAATGGCCTGCTTAAGCTGGCTGTGTTTCTTCGACAGGACCAGGGTCTGGTCGTTCAACAAGCTCCAGTCACCCGCATTTTTGCATAGTGTCACGATCGCGACCAATACCCGTGATGTCGAAGCTAGATCGGAGGCCTAGATACGGTTAGAGATGGTCGATGAGCTCTCGTGCGTGGAGCTTACTTGTCGGGTCTGCTTCTCAAGCGCCGCGAGCTTCTCAATGGCACCCTGAAGGTTATTGGACTAGGTACTCGCATTAGCAATCACTGAAACCAGCGATACAAGGCACAAGGAAACACACCTCAGCTAGCTTCTCGGCTTCAGGAAGCTGCTGGTCGACCTCCTTCGAGAAGTCCTTCTCGGGCTTGAGAGCTCCGTCAGACATGATGAACGAGGTAAGAACACAGTGCTATGGCTGAAGTTCGACGGAGACTGTCGGGGATCGCAATGAAGGGGTTAATCGTAGAAGAATTGTTGACCGTAGTTTGCGATCGAGAGTCGTGGGGCGTGTTTGGTTCAAGCTGGCTTAGTGCAAGGCTCACGCAAGAGGCTCCTGCCTGTCGACAGCGCTAAGGCTGAAGCTGGAAGAAAGTGGGGCCGATCCCGTGCAAGCCTCATTTATGACCACGTGATATCCTTACCCTGTACTTGCAGGCAATACTACAGTAGTATGTAAGTGCTGGGGTGAAAGAATACCCTCTTTGAATCGAAAGTTTTCAATCAATGCTGAAAATTGAGCACGAGGAGCAGATATGCACAAAGTTATTGCTTTATTGAAGTATACTACTAAGTGAGTAAATTTTTGCCATGTAGCTTCTCCTATGGTGCTGAGTGAAGTGATGAAGACGATCACATAACTCGCCCGAGGATGATGGATTCGGAGGGCTCCTTTTGCTAAAAATATAATTTATACTTATCGCTGTTGAAATGAGACTCCGAAGCAAAGCATTCTGCATTTTTCTTCCTCTAAAATGACGCTGACACCTTTATGAACCTGCGCGAATTGCCCAGTCTGTTTAGCAATCAATGTATCACCTCCTTGAGTCAAAAACGCCAGCGACCGTCCGAAATAGTTGACCTGCAATCAACGCCATTAGAGAAAACCGAAGTTGACCTCTCTGAAAATGTGCTATGTCAAGTCGTTTCTGTGTGCCCAGAGCTCGCCAGAAGTCTAGGTCGATGCTGGCACTCCACGAACTTGGACCTTCATGACGTTGTGCACAACTTCGACGGAGAGTTGAAAGCCATTCTCCTTGGCGTATTCAGAAGGTGTCTTGCCATTCTTGTCCTGAGCTGTGCTGTCGGCCCCGCTGAGCACTAGAAATGTGATCATTCCGATGACATTGCTCGTTCGCCGCTCGTTATAAACCTCGCGAAACTTTTCTAGGCCTCTGAAGCGAACTTGCCAAGTACAAGTGGGTTCGTTTCGGCGATGTGAGCGACGCGGTATCATATCAAGAAAATCTCTGGCGTAGTCGAAGTCTCTATCGGAATGGGATTTGGCAATATCGTCAAAATGCTCGCTGCTGCCCAGTATTGGATTGATCTTGCAAACACGATGAAGCACGCTTTCCCCATTCACTTTACCGCATGGTGAAATTCCATTACAGACCATAGCCTGGGCAATGCGACGTGTCTCATCAAGTGTACCAAAAGCTAGGTACTTTTCCTGCCGAGGTTGACTGAAAGAGAGAGAGTAGAGGGGACTCTGCTGAAGCATTTGGTGGTCTAGTCTTGGTATAATAAGGGAGAAGCTTGTCTACAGCGAAGGACAAATCTGAGCCCTTTAGCTCCTCCACTGCCCAATCTAAGAGGTGCTTTCCGTCGCTGGTGAGAAAGAGACCTTTGTCCACCGGTTTCTGCATAATGGCCTCAAACTTTTTTGATCGGCGAGTTCTGATGGTGTCTAATTTGACCTTGACTTCATCGATTACAGACAAGCTGTATCCTAACCTGTTGAGTCGATACCCCTTTTTTCCAGCTTGTGCTTGTCGCTGCGCGTTATAGGTCAACCGCGAAGCACGCATTGGAAGAGAGAGGTGTACGGTCGAGTAGATAGGAGTTGATAGAAACCGCATACTTCTGCGCCAAGGTCAAGAAGTGTTTCGAAGACAGGTGCTGCAATAGTATCGCACGCCGCGAATAGGAGAGGCAGGAATCCTTGGGGGTGGAATGAAGGCCTTTCGATATCTGCTCCAAGCTCAAGAAGTCTCTTGATGATAGGAATAACTCTATCCACTAGTTGGCAAGAGTCCGTTTGAGTATCCCAGCGAGTGTCGAGGCATGTAGTGAAGACTGCCTCCGATATGGCACTCATCTGCTTACCGCTCAAAGAGGTACTGTCTGCATTTCATTTCATGAGGGTCTCGATCCCTTTGTCAAAGGAAATAGAGATGGCTATTGCCAACAGGCTTTCTGAGGGCCCGGCGAGGTGGTGGATCGTCTGGCTAGGCGATTGTCCGGCTTCTAGGAAAGTCGTAAGGATATCGTTCCTGAACTGCCAATGGTGGCGTACGAAACCAGCATCCCGGTCCTTTGGATTCGCTCTCATGTCTCTGGAGCCTTCAAATAGAGCACAACGACCCAAAACCATGTTCAAGATGATGCATCGATCTTTCATCTCATCCAAGATATTCTTAGAGCCAGCTTTGAGGGCAAGACTGAAAATTCTGAGACATCTAAGCGGGATCGTAGCAAGCAATGGGCAGCTGGGGTAGTCATTATAATGCTGGGACGCGATCGTGGCTTTCGAGATTTGTCCATCCGAGGCACCGTTTTGAAGTAGGAACTCAATGAGACGATAGAGGGTAAAATTCTCCTACATCGGCTCTCGGAAAATAGCTCGAACGGGAGAGAATCATTTCTAGAGGAGTGAGCAACGACTTACTGAGCTCATTGATATGTTTCTTGGCCCCTGCTTCGAGCAAGATCTTTGCGGCAGGAAAGGAACGGATATGACTGATGACTGAGTGATGTGGTAACTTATACAGGCTGCTTCGAGATAGGAGTTGTAATTGACGGACCTTAAATGCATAGTGTTTCTCAAGGGTATAAGCACCATGTTCTAGGAGAATTCGGATCACCTCTAGGTGGTCGCGCTCAGTTGCTAGAGCAAGAGCGCTGCACCCTGTATCCAAAATAGCCCTTTGCAGTGAAAGCGTTTAAAAGGAAAGACGGAAACTTCCAAATGACGGTAATCCTTAGTTTGGGGGGCCGCGTTGTCGATCCACCACAATAGAGCCTGTGGATCTTTGGAGGTTTCATCTTGCAGAATGCAGCATTTGGTGAAGTCCCGTAACCCAAGCATGCCCTTGCCATCCTGGAGTAACCGCGGTAGCATGCCCAAAATAGTGAGTTGTACCGCTCGCTTTTAATATCTCGTCGCAAAAGGGTGGGTTCTAGCCTGATGGCAGTGCTTCGGCAGGATCGAAGGAGAGAACTGATGTCTTGAACAGAAAGATTCTCAGCGATGTCCAGAATCTCGTTGGGAACCTTGAGCAGCCAACAAGGTGTGTCCTGCACCAGTGGCCATGGCCGTAGCAAGAGGTCAGCTTCATTCGCTTGATGATGACCTGCAGAACACTAGCTGAATGACTTAATATGAAGATACTGGTTACTATCTGGCATTCTCGTAGATGGCAAGACAACCGCCGTGGCTCAGGATCGACGAGGGTTGATAACAGGACGAAGATAGAGCGGCTTTGAGGAACATATCAGTTGAATCATCAAGTCGGTTGGTGCTTGAATGGTTAAGAACTGAGAATTTTGTGGATAGAGTAAGAAATGAGTGAGAATTGAAGAAAGGGGCTTGTGCTTGGGAAGGGATAACAGTTGGGGCTGCGGTAAATCAGTGCTCGCTCGAAAGATATCCAAACGACTCTAGAGGCAGGATGAAAGGTGTAAGTCTAAGTCTAGATATCGTCATGCGCTGATACCTTTAGCGCTAGAGATATGAAGGTGAAAGAACCATCCGCGGGTAGGAGCGTCCGAGGGCGAGCGGCAATGAGGTCTGATGCTGAAATACAATCCAAACTGACTGCGTTCAATGGACCTGATGGGAAGGCCTCGTCCAGTAACGCCTTTCCTGCTTGGTGGACAACCAAGTATTGTCTCCTAAGATGGCCGTCTCCGCAGAGGGAAGATGTCTGCACCCCAGCGCGGACCTTTCAACCCACGATGTGGCCAAGAGTCTGGCAGCTTCCTGGACGCGATCAGTAAAATGGTACTACAGAAACCCTATACATGGACTCACCTCGTGGTACCTGATAGCATTCAGTCGCAGATATCATTGGAGCCTAAAGACTAGCAACGATCTATCACCATGAAAACCCGTATTCGTTTATATTAACAGGATCTCCCCCTAGCATTTATTCTCGGTGGAAGTTTTCGTATAAGTTGGACCCTTCATCATACAAACAGCTCAGAATAGCCAACATTTTGCATCAATGGACATCTTTTGCGTATTCAAACGACATCTCCTTCATTTTACCAAGCGTCACAGAGCCGTCCCTGGAGCAACATGCTCCTCGGCCCCTCCCCTCGCCACTCCATCAGTACTCTCTCGATCAAATCTCACCCCATCGAAGACCACATTGTCCGTCCACGTTCCCAAGACTTCACTCTCCCTCTCTCTTTCTCTTCTCCGCTCCCTGTCTCTCCGCTCTTGTGAGATTAAGAACACCTCTGCCTTCTTATACTCTGGCTCCTCAAAGGTCTGCGCAGTAGCCACTGAGCTCACCGAGGGATGTCGTTCTGCGCTCTCAGCTGCGGCGGCCGCAGCTTCTTCTTCTTCTCTCTCACGCTTCAAACGCTTTCGGCGGCGGTAGAAGAGGCATGTCATTAAGGAGAGCGCGTATATGCCAAGGATGACGACGATCGGGATACCGACTGGGGCAGCCCAGTGGAGGCCGCGACCACGCTGTTGGGTAATTAGCGGGCGGTAGTAATGGAGAGAATTGGGGAGGAGTGAAGATAGGGCTTGACATACTGCCTCTTTGAGTCTCCAAGGAGGGGAAATAGTCCAGCTTTGATTGCCATCACTGATTGTGGTCAACCACATAGCGTAGAGGTTGTCTTCTAACCCTTCTGGTGTCCATTGACAGGAGCTCGACTGGATGAACTCTGAGGCACTGTTAAAATCTACTCAAGTAAATCTCACGAGGTGCATTCGCCGTCATAGCCCTCCATGTGTCTGCACGAACAACTACTCACCAGTCAGATTTGACACCAACTCAAACTCCCTCACCCCATCCTTGGGATAGGTAACCTTGAAAATGCCCAACTGCGCATTATCGACGCCTTCAATGGTCTCATTCCACTGCAGAGTGAATGGTTCGCCATTGGAGATGCTCTCGTTCCACTCTTCGTTAGTGAACTTCAACCCATGGCCCTCCGTCTCCGGGCGGCGGTCGGAACCGTGAAACATATGAACAAACCGGCAAGTTTTGAGGAGGCATCCAGTATTATACGGGTATGTGCAGTAGAACAAAGATGTACTTTAGGCAGCAGTATTTGAAAGGATTTTGAACCATGGGAGGTTCCAGATCTCGAAGCGGGGAATGGAACAGAGGGAGCTGGAAAAAGCGGGCGCCAGATGTTATAGGTATGGGAGATGATGGGCATTTCCGGAAGAGCATGGGAGAATGTTGATGATTGTGTGGTCTCAGGCTGGGCAAGGGAGACTCAGGTCGATTTAGTCATCGCGTCAAGGAGAGAAGCGCCGAAGAGAGTCAGCCCAGCCGGAGAGATATGTTCGCTTGAAGTGGCCAAGAACGTGCCGCATCGAGAGAGAAGAGGCCACTCGCCGGCGAATATAACGGCATTGTATGACTTCATGAAAGAGGATGAACTTTCGCCATACTCTCTCATTGTCGATCTAGGCATGACAATCATCTTAAGAGCGTTATAAGCACATCGGGTATCCTGAGTGACGGTGGCTTCGCAGACTAATTGCTGCAAGCCTCAGACTCAACCCTTCCTCCAGAAATTCCCCAGACCCCAGATGGACTTCTCAGACCCATCCTTCGGCGCCGGCTGACGGAACCTGGGGAATTGGACCGTGGAGGCCGACCTCCACAGAACATCTCACGATAGTTCCTCATCAGCTAAGTCCGTTGCGTTGAGCGCGCAGGGGATCCATGTTGAGGTCGTGTAACCATGACCCAGGTATGCAGTCATGGCATTCCAGGTAGCAAGCGAGCAGATGCGACCCGTCGAATAGGTTGGCTCCTCTTGCGCGATGTGAGACAAGGAAATCAACGGCCAATCCTCAAGCTTGAGTTCGAGAGGGCGAGAGACTTCTAAGGTAAAGGAAGGGCCTTGACATGCTCATCCGAGAACAGTTGCAAAATCCATCATCTCATGCATATGAGATGAGGCAAGCGAATTGATGATGACTACCTAGAAAGCAGCGATGTCTAAACCCTTCAAGAAGTCATGCATTTATTATGGAGGTCATTTGAAGATTGATTCCCCACACGACAACCTCCTGGTCCGTGCGCGACGCTTGCAGCTGGGTTGTTTTGGTTGACGTTAGTGGGGTCGGACAGCTGCCAAACCCAACGACGCGCAACATCGTGAACAGCCTCACCCCGACTCTCCGAGGAATTACGGCGTTTCTGTCAGGACGCCCACCAATCTCCGAACTGCCCGAGCTGCGACAGCCCTAGCCCCCTTGCTGTGAAGGGGAACCAGGACGGCAGAGGACGCGCACTTGGAGCCATCGTGGATCGATCTCATCGTGAAGACGAAGGGGGCACAACAAGTATGGAGAACGCGAATCTTGCGACGTACTCGGACTGCGTCGCATCCCTGCGCAAGTCCCTAAACTTCCTGGAGTCCTCCGTTGAGACGTTGGATAATGGCGTATCTGACTTTCCACGACTTGTCAACGTTCTCAAAACCGTTCGCGTACGACTCTCTACCTTCACCCACCACTCCTGTCGTCTTTGCGCATGGACTAACGTTCACTTATATAAAGCACTATGAACTAATCCCACAACCAACCCTCGCCGCCGCCGAAGCCTCCCTCCGCGATGACATTGGCCCGTACATCGCTCTGCTCCTCTCCCGCGCCGACTCCCAGATCGAGCGTCAAGAACGCCGCATCGAGACCCTCAAAGCACGGTGCGAGCTGCAACAAGGCCGCCTGTCCCGCCCGGATGACGTGGCCGACACCCCGAGAGCGAGGGGCCGTATGCTGAGCGGCGAGGATAAGCTCCGGGCCCGGGCGGTGCGGCAGAGGAAGGAGGCCTTGCGGTATGGTGTGGAGAGGCTGGAGTTGGAGGTGCTGCAGAAGGAGAGGGAGCTGAGGAAAACGCTGGAAGGTTGAACGTGCCGCCTGTGGATAAGTACGCAAATCCGGGTGAGACTCTGTTGAAGAATGGGGACGAGGTTAGAAGGCCAGGAGAAGCTCGGATCGCCCCGAGCGGGATCGGCGGCCACGATGACAGTCGATGTGGATGTGGATGGTTGGGCAGTCTGGGGCAACACATGCCGATCCGGATCGAGGCCGTAGAGTCTGGATCATCACATCCCGCCTGACTAGGGCACTGGTTCCGCTTGGTCCGCCCTGCCGGGTTCACGATACCTATATTGGACAAACGATCCAAGTCTAAGATGACGAATTGATACCCAATTTTACAAGAAACCGTCCGAGGTATGCAGCCATCAGGTTGAGGTATATTTTACCATCCAGTTCCGCAATCCGTACAATCACCAACAATATTATTAACTTTTGATTCGACTTTCATTCCAATACTCGTCTCATTGACCACCGCTGAGGGATATCATTTTGAGTCCCCTCATCCTAGCAAGCTACGCGCTCCATATCTGCACTGGCCACTCCTTTCCCATGACGAATAAAGCCTTCACGACGGCCGACCCGTAGCCCGTAAACCAAAATCTCCCTCGTCCTTCTTTGGATTCAAACCACGCTTGAATACAAACACCATCAGTGGGTATAGCCTTGATTTGCCTCTCCGTCCGAAAGAATGAGGCCCCACAGGATCAAAGAATAATAGATGAAGCGAAGAGAGCACACACAAGATAAAGGGGATATTGAAGTAAAAAGAAAAAAACACAAGCAAAGCAGAGGCTTCTAGGCATCGTCGGCCGTTGTGGGGGTCGTCCCAAATGTACTCCATCCAACACATTTCCCATCCTAATAGTGAACAAAAGCGGCGGAGTCGTGACTCTAAAACGTTAAGGCCAAAGAAAACAACAAGAACAAGCAGCCCCGTCGGACACAGGTCGCGCTCGGCGGGTTCGTAATCGCACAGTCGCAGGTATCCCAGATAATCCGTAGGGTGTCATTGCTCATAAAAGGATGAGGTAGTTGCTTGGCGCAATACCCGTATCGCCGTTTTCCTTGCGTGCTTGCCACCACCGTCCGCTCACGTCTGATACTTCGAGGATCTCGTGCTTGCTGAAGGAGATCTCATTGGCATCGTCGGGATTGGCCTCGTAGCTGTAGATGGCCTTTGCTCGGTAGGGGTATTCGGTCGGGGGCACGACTTCAGTGTCATTGCCAGGGGATGGCGCAGGTTTGGGTTGCGTCATGGGCGTGTTGCCGAAGCTCTGATGAGGAGGAAGAGCAGAGCTGCGGGGGGCTGGAACCTGAGACACG
The DNA here is from genome assembly GCA_023628695.1 of Nectriaceae sp. PG4201. NCBI lineage: Eukaryota > Fungi > Ascomycota > Sordariomycetes > Hypocreales > Nectriaceae > Nectriaceae sp. PG4201. Next base: position 89,536 of record JAMAKE010000059.1, on the reverse strand, counting down.
CCAGGAACGGGAGATGGATTCTCGAAGCCGTTAAGCTGCGCAGATGTGTACATTTGGGGAGGCTGTACTGAGTTTGAAGTCTCGGGCCGACCAGTGCCTCCATAGCCGTTCATGGTTGACCGGTGGATCGTCGCGGATTCTTTAGCCAGGGCGAAGGAGTCGATGAAGGCTCGGGGAGTTGATGAAGGGTTCGATCCGAAATAGAATGTCCACACGACCTGCTACTATGTTAGTGATGGACAGGATGAATCGACATCAATGCAGCGACGTACAATGACCATGGATAGCAGAATGAAGCCAGCAGCAGCAGCTTCTCTGGCACCGTTCTTGGAGTAGACCAAGAGGTTGACTGAGGAGGTTAGGATGGTGATTCCTCCGCCTAGGAAACCGGTTAAAGCCACATGGTAGGTATGAACCGCATCGCTAGCGACTACTACAAATACTCCAATGATGAGGCCTAATGAATAGACAATGGCCCACCAGACGAAGGTCGGGAAGGCATTTTCACCCTCTGGAGTGTCCGCGAGCCGTCCAATGATGGACGCGATGAAGGCGATGAACCATGCAAGCTTTCCGTTTGTTAGCGATCGGTTCAATCATTGATAGGCACCCACTGGAACGTACAATACCGATGGAGATGGTAGCTAGGGCGAAAGGATCGCCGAGAATGTTGGCCATCTGGATTCCCTTGCGGCGCCCGCCGTACATGGCCCTGGAGTTGTCCATTTTCATAAGCGACGGGGAATCGTTCAGGGAGCCGTAAGATGGCATAAGGAAGAAGGGCTATCCAATCGACGCTGGCGGCCCGGGTGCGATGGTTGCGATACGATGAGCGACGAGCCGGCAGGCGGAGCCTATTGAGCTTTCGAAGTTGTAGTTGCGAAGCGACGTAGACAAGCTCGACTGCTACCGGAGCATCGGCGGGAGGGAAAGCCGTAGGAGGATTGGAGAAGGGAGATCAGGAGTCGAAAGCGGGCGTTGGCAGTGGAAGCACAGGGATCCAAGAGCCCAAGGATTGAGGGAGGCGCAAGAAAAGAGGCGAGGACTATAAAAATAAAGGAGCGACTAAATTGGCGACGATGGCGGGCGTATCACGGGAGAGCGTACGGCGTAAAGCGGGCGATGATCGTCGACTTTCTTGGGGTGGAGGAGGAGGAATGAAAGAGTGAGGTGAGGTGAGAACACAAGGTGGTTGGGAGTCGTAGCGGGAGGAGGAACACCGTTTGCAGGGGCGGTTGGTGATTGTGAGGGCGGTACAGGTACTTGTTAGGTGCTGAGGTATCCGCTGACAGTTGGTTACGCGGACGGTCAGATCAGGCCCTGGGACAAGTACAGGTACCGTCGGAGAAGAGAACAGAGTCGAGAAAAAGAGGACAGCAGCGCTGGTTCCAGCAGCAGCAGCAAGAATCGCCTCGTAAAAGAGGAACCAGTAGGGAGAAGAAGGGTAGATGAGTAAGGTAATAAGCAGGAAAAAAGTGTTCCAGAAGGGGGAAGGATGAGACGAGAAGAAGCAGGGAGGAGAAGGACGGAAAAGAGGGAGAGAAAAAAGAGGCAGTGTCCTTCCCGAGTGGCAGTGACAAGTGATGAGACTCAAGACTCCTTCGGGACCGCGAAATGAAGGGCTTTTTGCTGACCCCGGACGCGGATGGATGATTTGATCTTGGACAGTGGAGGCGTCGTTTTTAGTGGGAGAAAAAGGTGGCCCCTATGAAGCACCCCTGAAAAGAGCAGGGCCCCTGTGGTGTCTCCTCGTGGCGTTTGAGTGGGTGTGGGTTGAGCCGAAGGAGAGGCCCGTCAAACAATCGATTGACTTTGATGGGTGAGATGGATTGTTGATCGAGGAGAGCAGAAACCTGAGCTGTGCGGGAGGCTGCTACCCGGGGAACTCCTGATTTGTGTGGAGGAAGAGGTGGTGGTGGTGTTTGTGTTGTCGAGGTCCGTGAGCGTGGTTGATGGAGTTGTGCAGATTCAGAATGACGACGGATGTTGGGTATTACTTTAGAGATTACTGAGAGTCTGATTTATGGATGGCTCTGGGATGTATTTAGGGATTACTGGTGCTCTATTATTGGCAGTGCATGAGCAAGCGAGCAAGCCCAACTTATTGCAGCGTTCCTATCGCTGTCGTCACAGCATCCAGACGCCCCTAGGAATGGATTACACAAGCGCCTCCAGCAGCTGATGGATATTCGGTGGTAGGGAAAAAGCCCTCTGGAGGAATGCTCTCTCGGGAGGCACCTCTGTTACCTCTCGAGCAGCCGGCACCGTATCAAATCCGTAACGGTTGGTTTCTACCCGGGGGCCGTCAGTTTGAGATGCGACGAGGGGCCGCCGCTCGACCCGTGATAGGCCTATGCAGCTCTCATGATGCCGGGAAAATGCAGGGGGGGCACGTCTGTCAACTCCAAGGTGGGTTTCAGAGGCGCCATCCAAGAGCCCAGAGATGGCCCCAGAAAACAATAAGGCCCAGACGCGCACAATGGCCGCGATTCGGCTTCCTTTGACCAGCCGCTCGCGTGCTCGTGCTCGTGCTCGTTGCCGCGAGTCTCATCGTTCCAGCGCGTGGCTGAAGGCAACCCCCCGCAACAGCCACTGATTTCCAGACAACCGCCAGACGATGCGCCTCTTCAAGTCAGATCGATCGCCCTCAGCTCTCCAGCCACTGGCCGGCTCCTTGAGTCAATGCTTTTTGTCGTCTGCTGGGGTGCGATACGCCGCCACAGAGCATCTAATAAGCATCGTCAACGGGGGTTCTGGAATGCACGCAGCATCGCTCGCATTGATCTCCAGCCGCCGCAGCACAGGCCGCCGCGATCAACAAGCGCCTGCAAGTCAACGGGAGCAACGTCGCGCAACGGGGACTGTGGGGTTTAATGAGCTCTTCCAACTGGCGACACTGCTTGACATCTGAAGATTTTCCCTTCAGCGGTAAAGTTGATCGGCGGATCAGCACGGCTCTATCGCAACCAAGCATTCGTGTTGCGGGACCTGAGACGATCTGCGAGATACCCCAGACGAGCGTCTATCGTCTCAGGCCTCGTGGCTAGGGCCTCTGAAAATGTCAAATATCGACTTAGCGATCGGGGTTTGGCGGCGGCGGCCCTGCATTGTCCTCTGCTACACGGCAGCCGTCTATGGATTTTGGGACTGGCCTGGCCTGGCTTCTTGCCGAGTCATACGGGGTCGATGATCCGCTTCCACGGTTGAACGAAGTGGACCAAACGCGCAAGCTGCTGGGTTCGCGACGGGAGTCCCACGATCTCGGTATCCGTCCCCGTATCCGACTCCGATGGTTCTCATTTCACGAGAGAAACCTTCTGCCGATATCACGACACGGATGAGGACACCTGTGGGCGAGTTCAAGGTCGTATGGTGGTCCCTGTTTCGCCATCCAAACGGCCTGATTTGGGCCTGTCCGGGCTATCCGATGTTGCACTTCAAAACCGGGTCTTTCTCTCTCCACCTTGAAACTTCCCGATGCACCCCCTGTCGTTGGTGGCCTCTTTCAACCCATCAGCCCAGTCGCTTGTTGCACTGTTTTACCCCTGACTAACGGCTCAATCCGCACCGCCACCTCGGCAGTCATGGATAGCACTAGCCACTAAATGTCACTGTGGTCATCCCCTCAAACCTCGAAACAGGACCTCACTCCACTGCAGAGAATCTGCTGGAGAGCTTGAGGCATTTGTCCAGCCCTATAGGATCCAAGCTGTGGATACACAACCAACAATTACTAGCTGAAATCATGCCTGTGATTGTCATTATGAGGTTGGAAGCCTCCATCTCGAATGCCAAAACTCCGCTGTAAGCGCCATCTATGAAACCGATCAGTAAACTCTACTACCCACAACCGCCAGCAACAGAAGGTTTACTCTTGTTTCGTTTGGTGGAAGCGCTTGTGGTGAATTTTTATTTCTTCCCGGGTTTCATGTCTCTATGGATTCTGAAACGCAGATGCGAGAAAATCGTGCTAGAATGACAACTGGTCAGAGTGTGCTGGAACCACCACCAGTCGCCAATGGAGTTAACCCTGAGGTATGCTTTGAATGAGGCATTTTCCCAATCCTAGGTTTAAATAATTGGTCCTGTTTAAAGAATCGTTTCTTGTTTACTTCACAACCGGAGGTAAAATGTGGTTGGTACCCAGTGACAAGGTAGATGGAGATTCAGAATGCTAATGATGTACGCGGTAGTTTTCTTTCCCTCCTGTGCCCCTTCTGCGTGGTATTTCAACTTTCAGGTGCTGGCGTGATTTTAGCAAAGGTAACCCTTTGGTTTGAATCAATAAATACAAGAGATCGACCATTCATTCTCTTCCCCTTATTATTAGCTCTGTCGTTCACTACCGGCCCATTCAATTTGGTGTAACCGACTTGGCAGTGGCGACGATATGCGGAACCCTCACAATAGCGCAGCAATCTACAAATCTGCTCCCATTTGAGGTAGGGCCTGTTGCTTACCCGGCTTATCTCACGTCTTAGACCACGAGACCCAGCTCAATGCTATTAGATGCGTAAGGGCCAAAGACGAGTCTAATAGAGTTGCATATGAGTAGCGGTCACTTGGAGCTTTCCTTAATTCATAGGTGCTGAACGAGATCAATCGGATCCAGCAGCAGCCAAGGTGCGTTGCCAGAAATTTTTTTTTTGGTTGGTAAAAGACTTTGGATTACAATGACAAGAGATGGATGAACGCTCTAGCGCGGGACTCTGTCTGCCACTCAGACAATCTAACTGCCAAGGAGGCAATGGCAGTTATATAACTATACACAGCAATCACCTAGTAGCTGATGTTTTCACCTGCACAGACTATCGTTTATGCATTGCGTAACGGCTGTTGACCCAGATTAGCATGCTGTTTGGTCCTCTGTCCATCTGTCTTCTACATACCTACCAATAGCGTTTGCAATCTTCATATCTCCAAGCCGATACGTTCTCACGAAAGGGCGATGCTGAGATTTTAAAATAACCTCAAGTTAACGCCTCGAGTAACCAGGCATAAGCGAAAAGGTCTCACGGCAATCTGAGGATACTCCTTCACTGCCCCTCCTTTCGAAGCGTATTCATCTGTAGATGAGTAAATTTGAGCCTGATGCCAATGCTACTTTCGGTGGGATGAAATGGTGCGCGATATCATCCATCATTGTAATGGGGGACAATCAAGGACAGAAAACGCCAATAGTCCGCGTGTTGAATGGAGCCTGAGACGGCAACTGTAAGCCTTACGCCACGTAAAGACAGAAAGTAAGGGATATAGGTTTGATGGAGGTTAGGGTTGAGTTTCAGGTAGATAATGAGGCTATCTGAATAGTGATCATAAACACTAACCATTGTTTTGACCAATTAATGTTTCAGCCTAGGTTATTAATATGTAGAATAGACCCCCTTTCGTTTGAATTGCCCTGATAGAGACATTGTGGGTGTCCTTCGCTAAAAATTGGGCCACTGTCGCTTGCTTCTCAAGAGAGTAACTAGGAATCAAGGAATCATTTGTCTGTATTGGAACAGTGGCTGTATGAGACTCCTCAAAGCGATTGTGTATATTCGAAGTACTCGAGTTTCTTACGTCTAAATTCGAAGAGCTATTCTCGGGTCTCAATCCTTCATAACCAGTTCTAAGCGATATCAATTTTGAAGTCAAGCTGCATTTCTCAATCCATCAACCCATCTGACATTGAGCAAACCAGTGTACTTAGTAAGAAATCCCTATTACCTCTACTATAACGTCGAGCCGCCTTTGCACCATCGTTGAAGATGAACCTATCCTGGCTCTCCGGCACGTCAACGAAGAAATCTGACCATTTGTGTGGAGTAGCTTTATAGTTGATGAGCAGCTTTAAGGGGCTAACGACTTAAGAATTGTCTTCAATGAGCTTTCGCGTTGGGTCGACGTCTTTGGGCAGGTTTCGATATGCAGGACACTGGGTGGAAATGGTCATTTCGCGAAATGGGACTTATATCTGGCTCCAGCTGAGTGTTCGCGTAATAAATATCCCCATCCCGAGCACTGAGCCCTGTATTTGCGGTCATACGTGTGAAGTAGTCTAACTACCGATGAGAGACACTGGAGATGGAGAGAGGAGTGGGTGTGATAGATGAGGTGAACATGATCACTACGGTCGCTGGGATATTTCACAGCGTAAAAGAGGATAAACTACCGTATGGGGATATGAATCTGAGAATGATTCATAGATCGTATTGTTCGTACGCTCAAACTACTGTTAGACTATAATTTGGTAGGATCCTGACCTTATGCAACTGGTGCTAAAGGTTATAAATTTCCAGATTGAGCTTCGGGCTTAAGTTAGGATTAGGGCAAGGCTTCATGGTAAGGTGATAGTTAAAAGTACTAATGCTCTGAATAGGACTTTAGTCAGGCAAATAAGGCATACAAACGAACAGGAAGAGCAACGTGGCAAATGTTGAACCAATCTGTCTAGGGGGTCAAACAAGACCAACATCGAGGAGAACAATTCTAAATAGAAATTCCATCAACGGGGTAGTAGCTCAGCAGGGATTTGAATCATTTAATTGCCACAAACCGTAGGTGGGCCCTCTGATCGGAAATATATCGCCAACTAGACTCCTGGCGTGTTTCCAACACACCAAATATCGGGCTGTAGTCGGGCGTGTGCGGATAATCATAGATCTCAAAAGCAACTCACTATACGCGAGCATCGAAAACTCACGCCATAGCTGTGCCCAAAGTATGAAGAACACTTTCTCCTCTGTAAACTCTTATGCTGGAAAATGTTTAGACGACGGCTCCCCCCTCCGATATTGTCCCCGCACCAATACTGAACTCTATGCTACCTGCATCGGGAATGTTTTTAGGCAGTGATTCTTCGCCAGACCCCTAAACTTCGTGCCCATATCATCTTTGATTGTGATTTTTCTGCTACTTGTTAGATCACTTCGAGCTTGTTCATTGCATGTTTGGACTGGGTGTTCGAGTAGGCAAATTGTGTTGAATTGCATAGGACTCTTCCTGGCAGCCTTTTTCACATCACTTGGAGCTGATCAGTGTCCTTCAATCCTAGTCTGAACTCTCTTTGAGATATTATATACCACCTACTCGAAAAATACTTGTTCAGGTCGGTGAAGCGCCTGGTTGAAAATATCCGTCGAGGATCAATACTAATGCAAATGACTTGAGATATTGGTGTCAACACATGATGTACATGGGAGCCTTGATGTCGGAGTTCTGTTCAGTCTACTAGCTAAGCCTGATGTTCGGAAACTTGGCGCTGCAATAGAGAACTCTTGATAGACTTTTAACTGCGACTGTAGTGCAACCCAGGGCTCAGCCTTGTCAATGATGGGCAGCAGCCGAAAAATGTAAAGCGAAATCTTGCTCTAAGAGCCTCTGTTGCGCTCACCTGCTCCTAATCGGGCCATATTTAGCACTCAAACCCAGCAGATGAGCTGGCTGGCTTTTAAGGCTTATGAGAGAGCACTAGGAAGTCTGTAACGTGCACACATATATTTCGAACATATATGCCGAAGAGTACATTGAGTGTATTATTCACTGGACACACTCAACTAATGGGAAGCGGTGCAAACCTTTACCCACATCCCGTATAGGTCATGTTTTCGCCAGCACCCCGAGAGGTGGGCACCGGGCCAAGATATGAGCTGTAATCTCGAGAGCTTGATTTCCTGTTGAATATTTCTTGTGTGAGACTTCCGAGGACAGTTTCAAGCATTGCAGACTATTGGCATGTTTATCAGTTTAATCGACTTGAATACTCCTGGTCCTCGGGGCGAAGGCCGAAACCGGAACTATTAATTCGATGGAGACTTGTTGAAGGCTCGGAAGGGAGGCTGTGGGAGATGAAAAATAATAATTATGGTTGGAAGGACTTTGAATCCTCGAGGTCCACGACATGTATCTCGCTCAAGCTGGCGTTCCGAGGCACCGAGAATGTCAGATGACCAGCCCGTTGAATAGTTTTCGAGCATTTGAAATAGAGTGAAAATGACCGATTCAAAGACTACGGACGCCTCCGTCGAATATGATCATGTCTCTGTACTAGAAGCGCAGATGCGGATCTCATGTAGACGCTCCTTTGCGCTGCTCCTAATAGATTCATAGGAAAGGCCTAGTCTCGCTGAGACAATACTAATTCCTGGATATCTTTTGGGGCTTTACGAGCTGAGGAAAGACTCTTTAGAGATTAAGAGCTACTCAAAAGACGGGGATTTGCTAATACAATGGGAATGACTGGGTGGTGTACCCATGGAGAAGCGGCATGTAGGCCACGAAGATTGACCGAGAATACTCAAGATCTCATAGACTCATAATATGTACGAAAACTAGTAATATAGTTCAGAAATATACCCTACCAGTACTGCCAAATGGCTGCTCACAGGGGCCAAATCTATCCTCGCAGGTTACACATGCTCGGCTGGCAAGTGCAAACTAGAGTGGAGGCTGGTCTAGGTACTAGCAGTTAGATCGGGGATATTGAAATATCCAATGCTATGTTCAAGATATCAAGGTGAGATTTACGAGCGCTTCGGTTTCGGGATCTTTATCGACTAACTAAACCTCATTTATGTGAGGGAGGGGTCGGTAGGATCTCGTTAAGCTGGCGATATTTTCTTCCAACTGCTCGGTGACGTTGAATTTGCGCCTCGGCCGTGATTCGGCTGCCGGGCGGTAGGGATCTCCGTCCCGTTGTTGGCTCCCCGGGACGGCGCCACCTAGGCTCCCGCAGACCCACTATCACAACATCTACTAATCTAGGCCCAAAATTTAGCACAAAACTCCTGGCACAACCAAAATGAGTCTGGCGAGGACATTAAAAAAGGGCGCGTATTCATATCCCACCTAGAATCGAATTAGGGGCCTTTCGGTGGCACCTGAATTAGTTGCAGCCGAACGTGATGAACTAACTCACTATGCCAAGGACGGTTATTAAGAGGCAGAGAATGCCGGGTTACCTTTGAGGGGCATTGGCGGAACATGTGAGATGGTGTATGAGGTCTCTGGTGATTAGAAAGTAATTTGTCGGTGTGATACTCGCGGACAGTGAAATTGAGCCCACAGTTCTCTGGTGAGAAGGTTTCCGGAGATATGTAGCTGTAAACGTGCTTCCTAGTGAAGCCCTTTTTTTTTACTCATCTGTGGAATAGGTGTGTCTTGTATAACATGTTATAAGCTGTCTGGGGCGGGTTATCACAAGTACGACAACTCACGGCCGCGAAAAATGATTCATGGGCGTGAAATGTTGCGCTGTTTGCATTAACCGTAGTAGGCTATTGTGAGCTAGCTTAAGCGCTACCTCCCTACATACAGTCCTACTGATGTCTGTCTGATTGGTGTGTTGCTCCTCATGGCTGGGCAAGCCTTGCTAGGAGCATTCGCGCCGAAGCCTCAGATGGGATAGTATACCCACTGATACCACTTTGCGAGGTTGAGCGTTGGCATGCGGATCATGTCTACATTTCTGCCACTGCTTTACGCCCTGGGGAAATGGCACCTTGACATTTGGGTAGACTCCCACACTTGAACTATAGCTCATTGGTGACGGTGGGGGTTCTGGAGATCACATCAAGATCTGAGAGCAAGGAAGTGCCTCAGATCTCGTCTTCTTCGTCTCGCTCCCGTTCTGCTCTCCTAATTTGTCGTTCGGCCATTTCAACCCGACCTTCTAGCTCTGCCATGAGTCTCGAGTTGCCCAGGACACCGTTTTCGTACCAAGATCGAAGGACAATCTCGCTTCGTTTTCGCAGTTCAGCCATCTCAGCAGCCTGAGCCATTTGTGTTGCTTCTAATGCTTTCATTCTTTCTCCGAGTGCGATAAGTGTAGCGCTTTCTGAGGGGTCGGGGATGGGGCTGTCTTTGACAGCGGTGAGGGATGAGAGTATGGCGGAAAACGAAGAGGCGGACGAGAGGACAATGGACTGAATCGCATCAGGGGACAGCTGTGAAGGTGGTTCGGATGGAATTGCGGAGTGGAATAGGTCGGGATGCGATCGATCTAGAGCCTACTAGTAAGTCGATGGTCTGGGATCAGGGTTGACGTTGCATACAGATCTTAAGAAGTTCCCCGTAGACACGAAATCGGCCGTCCGACACAAGAGCAGAGAATCGCTTCTCAAGGTGGCCGATCTTCTGCACCGCGGTCTGATCCTGCGCCAGGGACGGCGATGCGCTCTGGCCGTACACCAGGTGTTCGATTCGCAGGAGGCGCGACTCCAGGAGGTCGAGCGTGGCGAGCGTTGTCTGATCCATAGGATTTTCCATTATGACTAAGGAAATGGCATTAGAGCAAGCCCGTAGGTATCGTCGAGGTGTGGTCAGCAGAACATGACATGTCGGGGACAGCGCCCCGTGACGGAGGAGTTCTAAGAGACAAAGAAACGTCAACCGGTGCTTCTGGAGAGCTTCCGCGGTAAGGCTGGGGAAACTTCAACGCCTGATTGGTTGGGCGTTTAAATCTGGCGCGTGTCGAAACTGGCAGCTGGACCTCCCGGGAAAACCGGGGTCCAGCCCGCCCCGCTGACTGGGCCTAGTCGCCTAGGATCGTGGCCTAAACGTCAGTGCAGGAACTCTTAACTTCGTGATCTCTCTCCTGACATCGACATTCATCTTTCATCCCTTAGCCACCACGACCCAGTTGGACCCGACACTACGGCGCGAAACATTGCTGTCGTTACTACAAGTGGAATCTCAGGGCCTCTGTGCCGCGGGACGGTTCTGCAGCACGACATACGGCGCCAATTAACGTCATCTGGCTGATCCGCATCCAAGACTTGCATTGCCGCTTCGTGCTCTCGTGCCCCATCACCGAACTCGGACTTGCGCGAACACAATTACCACGATCGCAACCCACGAAAACTGCTTATTATCCGCCTACCATTCGTCTACCCAGTGCTATGACGACGTACTCGAGTGTCTCTGATGGAAACGCTTCTACCTCGAGAAGTGCCAGCGACATGTCACGGTAAGATGAGACATCGCAGAGGGTTCCAATGCGCACGACACTGACAAGCTTCACGCTCCTTCAGATCACGACGGCGAGGACACAAAGATGGCGGATACGGTGGCCAAGCTACCGTGATCAGCAGCATGGTCAATCTGCTGAATACCAGTGCGTTGCGACCAACTCGAAGGCACAAGCCATACTGACGTATCATGTAGTTGTCGGTGCAGGCACGCTTGCCATGCCAGCAGTGATGTCCCACATGGGTATCATGCTCGGTGTGCTGCTTATAATATGGTCCGGACTTACCTCCTCTTTCGGTCTCTACCTCCAATCCCGATGTTCTCGCTATCTCGACCGAGGAACGGCGTCTTTCTTCGCCTTGTCGCAAATCACGTACCCCAATGCGGCCGTCATATTCGATGCAGCAATCGCCATCAAATGTTTTGGCGTGGGAGTCTCATACATGATCATCATTGGAGATCTCATGCCTGGCGTTATGTTGGGTTTCAATGACAATGCAGACCAACTCCCGTATCTAGTGGATCGGAACTTCTGGATCACCGCTTTCATGCTCCTTATTATTCCACTAAGCTTTCTCCGAAGACTCGACTCTTTAAAGTATACAAGTCTCGTTGCACTGGTCTCCATCGGCTACCTTATCGTCTTGGTTGTGTATCACTTTTCCGTTGATCCGCACGCCGATCCAAGCCAAATACGAGTTATTAAATGGGCTGGAGCCATTGATACTCTAAGCACACTTCCAGTAGTGGTTTTTGCATACACTTGCCACCAGAATGTATGTTTTGCTCTACGTCAAAGCTTGATTTTCACTAATGATCCTTAGATGTTCTCAATCCTCAATGAACTGAAAGACAACTCTCCCTCGAGTGTCGCCGGTGTCATTGGATCAAGCATTGGTTCCGCTGCTTCAATCTACATCTTGGTAGCCATTACCGGGTATATTACCTTTGGAAATGCCGTCGTTGGCAACATCGTATCCATGTGTAAGTTGGCTTGCTCCCTACTCTTGAATCATTCTAACATTCATAGATCCTACTGGCGTCGCATCTACCATTGGCAAAGCAGCCATTGTCGTTCTTGTAACATTCTCGGTTCCCCTCCAAGTGCATCCCTGTCGAGCCTCTGTAGATGCCGTCCTGAAATGGCGGCCCAACCGTTTGCAGCAGCCTGCTGGGCGTTCCGCCTCTCCACTCTTGAACGGAGCTGGGGCCCCCCGAGGCGATCATGGAGCAAATACCCCAATGTCCGACCTACGTTTTGCTCTGCTTACCACTGTTATTCTTACTCTTGCATATATCACAGCCTTATCGGTAACTAGCCTAGACCGTATGCTCGCTTTTGTCGGTAGCACGGGATCTACGTCTATTAGTTTTATTCTTCCTGGACTGTTCTACTATAAGATCAGTGACCCTGAAAGCGTATTTCATCAGCGCCTGGTCAAAGAAGATGATGATATGGAGGACTCTGGCTCTTCTGATGTTGAAGAATCTGCGGCTCTTGCACAAAGTACCACAAGCCTTCGCAGTAATGCTAGTGCTACGAGCAACCGGAGCACTTGGCGATGGCGGAGAAAGTGGCGATGGGACCTTGAGCATCTCGAACATGGCCTTCTTCGCAAGCTATCCCTCTCACTTGCCATCTACGGTATGGTGGTCATGGCTGTATGCCTGATTCTGAACATTTTCTTTACGCACAACCACTAGATTCTGACCGGACTATAACGGCCGCAAATTACATGGGGATGAAAGAGCGAGGTTGATATTCGTGTTTATCAGGGCATAAAGGCGTTTTGAGAGCGAGGTCCATCATCGCTTTTTGGATGGGTCAAGGCGTTTTAAAGTAGAGAATGGTCTTGGATAGGTACATACTCAATACAATTGTAATTATGAGCAACAAGTCTTGTCATGATGGATTGTCCAATATTTGGCTGGTAACCCTCCTTCCTCAGTATTGTACAGTCGCTCCCACGAATATCTCTACAAATATTGATGCAGCTAACCTCTGAACATGGCCTCTACGTGGCCAATTCTCTGGATATGATTGCCAGTGGCTGCTTCGACTGTCCTGGCCTGCATAATACCCGCGCAACGCCTTGAAATGCTTTTGTCCATATCATACAACTCCCCACGACCTTGAATCTGCTCATTTCACCCTGACCTCGTCGGCCTTCACAGTGCCATTATCCTTGTCTTGCTTCGGTCCAAATCGCTTCTTGGGTAGGATCCCTACCATCGAAAGTAACCGCCATGCCGTATCCGTAGGTTGAGCACCCACACCTATCCAGTACCGCGCGCGCTGCGTATCAAGCTTGATATCCTTGTGCAGTTTCCCGGAGTCATCGTAGGGGTCGGGCTTAGGAATAGGGTCGTAGGTGCCAATGACCTCGAGCGGCCGGGAGTTTCGTGCCGTGCTAACTTCAAGGTCAATCTCCAGGAGCGTCTTGTCGAGCGGACTTAGGCGACAGCGTACCGTGCATGCGCAATGACGATATTGTAGAAGGGTTGGTTTCTGCGCCCAAAGCGGGCGAGACGGATTTTGACAACCATGACGAATTGGCACCGAGATTCTCGCGAATTGAAAGGCAACAATTGGGAGGTTCGTGGAAGCTGAAGCGGATGGTGTTGCGATGGCGGATATTTTTGGCCCGGAGGTTTGGGTTTTGCCGTGCCAGCCAATGAGCGGAGTTCCTGGAGCCGGGGTAGCGTCTCCCTCGAAGGATGTCCTGGGGTGATGTCAGTCTTCTCATTCAACGACAACGTCAGGAACACCTTAACTTGTCCACCTTCTAAACCTTACATCTTTCAAATCCATCGAATTTCTTTAATCGCCCTTCCTCGGATTTTGAATTATTGATAGCTACACGAACTTATACACAGTACCAGAACATCCATCATGACTATCAAGGTCCGTTACTTTTCCGTTACGCTCATGCTCCTACGGCGGCCGTACTGACTTCATACTTGGCTAGACTCTTGGTGCAAAGGCAGCTGCTGCGCTGGATCAAGAACTCATGAGCACTTGTGCTTTTTCAATCGACCAGCTTATGGAGCTTGCTGGCCTTTCGGTTTCGCAGGCGGGTAAGTTTACCTTCACAATCCGCGCGCTTCAGACCTACCCTTGGAGGCTAGCAATTCAAGAGTCCATGGAGCGGCTCCAGTTCCCGGCAATAACGCGCTAACAATTTCACCCGCCCACACCAGTTTACCGTCTCCATCCCCCCAGGAATGGTCGTAGAATCCTCGTTGCTTGCGGCCCCGGAAACAACGGTACGAATCCACCTTAAGATGATGACCGCATTCAGTTGCTGAATCTATTTCAGGAGGTGACGGGCTAGTGGCTGCTCGACATCTTTGTCATTATGGCTACAACCCGTCAGTCTTCTATCCAAAGCGGAGTAAGAACGAGCTGTATCAGGTGAGTCTTGTCCCATAATGTTGCCATGTCTCATCTTGGTCAATCTTCACGGGTCTTTGGGTCTCGGGGTGTTTCCTAGCGGATGTATTCTTTCTAGGCTGGCTGTTCTCTTCGTGTATGTCCTGTCGTTCCTCGGGGTATCGGCGGTAGGAAGCAGATCGGTGATGCGGGAGTCTTTTGAAACCCCCTCGTACCCTGTCCTCCCTTTCATCCAGACACACTCCACCCATTCCGCAACTATCACAAGCAAAACTGACCGCTAATCGTGTGCGCAGCGGCTTGCCAAACAACTGGAAGATCTCAACGTTCCCTTTGTCGAGGACTTTACTTCGGCCATGAGCTCGACAGATCACATTGTGGATGCGATTTTCGGTTCGCACAGCCTTGCCTCCCCTCGGCGATGATGTCCCTGACGTTTAATCGTAGGATTTAGCTTCTCGGGTGAAGTTCGCGAGCCCTTCCCTGCAGTAATCGAGGCCCTTGAGACAACCAAATTGCCGGTAACCTCGGTGGATGCCCCCTCCTCCTGGGATATTGAAAACGGCCCTCCTCAATCAGGACTTGGTAGCTCCTTTATGCCTACCGCCCTCGTCAGTTTAACCGCGCCCAAGCCGCTGGTGAAGCATTTCAAGGGGCGGCATTTCATTGGTGGACGGTACGTACCGGGGGAAAACATTGAGGCCCCGTTGCGGCTAACACTTAGGACAGGTTTGTCTCTCCATCTATCGCGGAAAAGTACAACTTCGAGGTTCCCAAGTATGAAGGTATTGATCAAGTTGTCGAGGTTGGGAATGAAGGTGAGAAGCTTTGAGCTATCGACAGGAGGTTTTGAAGGTTGAGGTGGGATGGCCCACTCCATGCAGATGACGTTCGTTTTTGCTGTGTAAGAAGGTATTACATGACCCGACAGCCTCCCCTCAAACTGTTTGGGCATACTGGACTTGGACACTGGCCGTCTCGCATCTCATTATGAACGAACAGCATGCCTCGTAGGCAGACGATCAGTGGAGGATGAAAATCTTGACAGAATTCAACATAGACGAGATAATCTTTTCGGCAGACGAGGCATTCAGCCGTATGCTGTATGCACATTTATCGTGAGCTCGAGCTTTCTTCAGCAGGTTTGGAATGGCGGGTGGAGGCGGGAGCTGAGGGAAAAGGATATTCCTGCATCGACGACATGGACAATTGCGATTTCCTCGGCAGCGACTTTTTGAAAAAAAAACCGATAACGGACAAAACTTGGCAACCGTGATCTAGCAGACGGGCCGTGACTGGCTCAGATGGGCTCGAAACGGCTGGGTAGGGCTGATATAATGGTTGTGGCTTTCTCAGGGCCTCCGTCACTTGGATGGAACCGACGCTCGATGGATGGTTGCCAGATGCCAGTTGCCACCGTCAGGATCTAGGGCGGACGTTAATTGTGTCAAAGGACACTCTTGGTGCTCTCACCCCAGACAAACGTTGTAGGCAGGCTTGTGGCGAAAGGGGCACATGATGACGGGCGGATGGCGCCGCAATGACGGAGCAAGAACAGAGACGACCGACCATTTTGACCGACAAAGAATAAATCCTGTGCGTCTGGCCCTCGCTCCCAGCTTTGCTGCTGGTAAAACAGTGTCTGATCCAATTCGGGGTCGGGTACTTTCAAATCCTTAGTTGAGAGACCGGAGCTTTTGCTCCTTGACCCGCCTATCAGGCGGGGGCGGCAATGCGGCGCTTACAAGAGGATGCGAGTGTGCAAGAAAGGTTCCGCTTTTCTCCAGAGCCCCCAGGAACCGTCGTCCTCCAATTTCTATCCCTAGGGGTGATTGTTTGCCTTGGACAAGTTTCGGCACCGTCCGGTCGATCGGAGTTGCTTCTGGAAAACCTCTGGCAATCGCTTGAACCACTGTCGACCGAGGGAAGACATCTGGCGTTGAGCTCTAACTTCTTGGGGCACGTTTCTCCGCCACACGAGACATTCACGCCATCCTTAGTGTCGGTACATTATGCATGGATTTATTGGTTTCCCCTTCTCATCGGGCTGGGAGACCGGCAGAGGCAATCGAAGCACGGCCCCCGGTTGGCCTGGACCCTGGAGCCCCTGGAGCGGCGATGTTAGCGCTCCGTGACACACAATTGCTCCCGTTATAAGGCCGGGCCGTTGCGCTCAAGGTTCACAGGCGTTCCCGAGTGCGTCTGCGCTCGGGGCTCTCGGGCGCTACCATCAGGATCCTCAGTGTGGTCCGCAGTCCCGGGACCCGCGATCTACTCGTTGGGGCGTGTTCATGGTAGATCGCAAAGATTACACACCTATTGTCAGCTCAGTCACCCTGTCACCCTGTCACCCTCAGCTATTCCATCCATACCTTCCTAGAGTAAAGGCATATTGTCCCTACCATGCGGACGCTGTACTGACACCACCTGTGCCAATGATCGGTTGAGATCGGCCTCCGTTCCAACTTGTAATCTCGTTGTAACTCCGCGGAACTGGCGCTGCTGGGACAATAAAGCCAGAAAACGGTCCTTGCAAGCTGGCTCCCTTTGTAGATACAGCGCACTCGAGAGTTAGCGCGACACAGGCGGCTGCCATCAGTATTCTCGCCTCTTTACACCGAAATCTGCGGAGCCTCGGGCTGCAGCCACTAGAAGAATCACGAGCAAAAAAATATCGAACGGTCGAGACCTCTGCGCTCTGCCACGCACGTTTAACGGCTGGCCGCAAGTACATCGGCGATAAAGACCGTTCGATATCAGATGTCTCGGTGGATGGGACTTTGACACTTGACGCGCAAAACACCAGATACCCGCTTTGGCAGTCAGTGTTAGTACTGGCGGGGTTTGACAAACTGTCCCCGGATGATATTGGGAATCGTGGTGGGGTTGCCTTTGTGGCGCTGGCTTTCCTGGGTCCGGGGAGTTCGCCTGTTGGCCGCAAGACAAAGCCACGACTCTGAAGAACTTGGCGTCGACGATCCCTTCGTTCTTCTGGGCACGGGTATCTGTTCCTTCGGCGATACTAGTGCACACGATGCCAACCCTTGTCAATTACTACGTCTCTGCCATCCACTGTTTAGCCACGACCCCACCATCAAATTACTGGACTAGGCATCTCAGATTCGCAACATGGACGGCGAGCAATAATATCTGATCGGATCGCGGGATGCCAAGTACTTCATTTTCAGACGAGGGTAAAGAGGCTTCCTCCTGCAGAATTGGTGTTACACGAATGGCCGATCCTTGACAACACATCTGCGAGTCGTCCACGCGCAGCAGCCAGCGCAGAGCAATCCGACATCACTATCAAGGGGGGCAGTTGGTGCTTGGTTCGCCTGATTCGTCTCTCAACACAAATTATCACTTTCGAGGTGCCTCAATTAAACTTTGTTGATGCAATTTCCACCGCCTCGGTTGAGACCCGAGCCTCGCCAGGCCACGCCGTGCATTCGAGATGTCAAACCATGTGGAGTATATATGCGCATTTCTGCATCCACAAGCGGTCTGGGAGAAATCTTCCGCCTTCACCAGGGATTACGTTAAATGGCGGAGAGGCTCGTCCGGGTGGCTATGTGGGCCCTCCTATGGTACGGAGGAAGTCGCCATGTTCGGGTACAGGAGCTTTGGAAACCATTTTCATTGTGGCGGAGGATTTGTTCCTCCAATGCGCTGTCCACCTTAGCCAGTAAACATAAGTGGCTGGAGGATCCAGCAGCTTGGGTCTTCGCCTAGGAGAGAGTGGGGCGCGTGGCCCCAAATCGAGTTTTTCATATCGAAAAGCCTCATTTACGTCATAATTCCGATGGCGGACTATTCGCATACTGTTCAAGTGATCCTTTGAAAATTTTGTTAAGTTGGCAACGATTTCCAAGCGGCGAAACAAAGCAAATATTTGTCAGCAACGGAGCTGAGGCTTTTGGCGATTTCAGGGGTCCAGGCATGCGAGATATGTACGAGGTGCGACCGTGAACCGGAAAGTGGATGTGACCAACGCGAACTGAAGGCAAGTCTTAAGCCAGAAAGGTATACTTGCTGGTCAGATGTCGTGTAAACTGGGTCCAAGGCGTTGGGGGATGCTCGATGTAGATGCTGCCGCGGCCCTCGAGCGATCTCAAGCCGGCGGTCCAATTCTTCCTTCGCATTACGGTACAGAGCCGCCCCCTTGTTACACGATCCTCTCAATTGAGAGATCTCTCCACAGTCTTTCGCCAGGCCAACCTCTTCTTTCATATCTGCTCTCGGACCTCGACGAATGTCTCTCCGTCTGTACGTCTGCCCTGACAGATTCCAACGCAATAGAAACTCTGCTTTTCAGAGTCAAGTATCTTCTTTTTTTACTCCTAATTATTATTTAACATCATAACTTGCAACCTTTTGATGCGAACGAACGTTCGTCTCCGTAATTATTTGATTTTAGGCTTGGGCGGCAGCGCTAACTCGGGGGGACCACCCCGGATGTCGTGAGGGAAGACGTTTGCATTTCGTGCGCCTTGATTCGTGTACGATGCACTTGATGCTGTATGGCTATTTGCTAATATTAACCTACGGTGGAACATCACCACCAACCTGATTCATGGCTATCCATGGCTACAAAAACCAGAATTGAATAACCACTAAAGATTGAAGGCCTGCTCTGATCAAATATCAGTTCCCTTATTCCCCACTTTCCCTATATTATGGCATTTACGGCCTGATCTTCTGAGTATCGCTCTACTGGGTGTTCATCCAGAGTCAGCTTCGTCTGAATCGTTATCCTAAGAGAGAAAATGAGACTGCTAGCGGACAAATTGAAAGCTTAGTAACAGTACTCTATAACCAGAACGAGCAAGCCTGAAGATCACCGGTCCTTGATGATATCCTGGGTTTGATTCATGGCATGATCCAGGGGTGTGAGGAAAAGGACATCCATCTACAAATAGACCAATCCCCTGTTCTCCGTGATTCTCCGCCCCTCAAGGACTGACCTAGTCACATCCGCGATTTTACCTTACCGCGCTTAGCGAATCCTTTCGGAGCGTACCTCCGGCCTGGTTCCTTTCCTTTTTTCTCTCTTTGTTTTGGACATGAAGGTCCCCGCACCCGAGTGGCAAGCACTGGTCCCTGGCTACCGACGAAGGAAGGATCTCGGCTATATTATGGCTTTGGAACTGCAAGCATGTGCTACTGTTCTGGAAGTTTCTACGTGTCATGTCATTCATTCCTAATATTCGGGGATACTTTTCTGGGAGATGCGTTGGGACTGGAGGCAGTCAAAGGCGTAATCCAGGCCTGTCGTAGCTTTCAACTCAATTATGCACATTCATATCTGCCATTTCTACTTCTCTACTTCTCTAGAATCAACTAGGAGAATCATGTAGCATCAGATTGATAGACTTTGATGTCGCTCACAGGAAGAAACGATCGATATAGTCATGGGTAGTATCTAGTGAAGGCAAGGCCAGTCATCTTACGAGCCTCGCCGTGGGGGGCATGTGTCCAGAAAGGGGAGACTACCCTATGCCGGAGCGAGGAATCCACGGCGCACCCTCACGTGAGACGAGCCTTTCAAGAGAGCTAGAATTGCTTAAGTATAAGGACCACTAGAATTCATAGTTACTCTGGACGTAATTTAGGCTTAGGTAATCACTTTTTGAAGTAAGTTCCCAAGTTGCTTGTGGCATCAACATTGGCAAGGATCAGTCACCCGGTTATTCCTTGTGTATCGCGGTCTAAATCCAGTTCTCAACTTTATCTCCTTAGCCTTGTCATGTACGGCTTATTTTTATTTCCTCACAAGGATCAAGAAATTGACTGGTTACGAGCAATAATTCTTGGTCTAGAGGTTGGAGGAAGATTGCTATTATTGTGAGACATATAAACCTAAGAGCCCGTCTATGGTACGTCTGACAAACTACCACCCTAAGGCCTTTGCACTATAATATCGCGGCATGCTTAATTGTACAATCATTACTGACTGACTTCAAATCTTTTACATGTATCTTATCTTATGGATATGGTTGTGTTTCTTTTCAGATCACGATAGAGGATTGCAGTTAAGAACTACTACTACTTCATCTATCTCCACGACAATATGTCAAGTGCCGCATGTTTTCTCAGTATTATTTGCAGATTATAAGTATAGTAACTATGGTTACGTGTACAACTACTTCCCTTTGGCCTTGAGCATCGCCTTGAACCTAAGAAACTCTTCGTACTCCTCAAAGTTGAAAGTACCATCAGAATTCCCCTTTGCCTCGTCCTTGTTCACTACACCAGAACTCCCTTTATCGTGGCCAGTATCAGCTTCATCGGCCCCGTCGCCATCATCCTCACTCTCACTTTCGGACTCGCTCTCTGTTTCGCTCAGACTATCATCACTCTGGAGCTCTTTCCCCCGCTTAGTGTCACCGCGAGATACCTTTTGGCTGAGTTTAGCCGCCGACAGTGAAGTAATAGGCGTACCACCACTGAAATGATCGTCGCGCCACTGATCCCTTATTGCTATCTCATCATCAGCTCCTTGGAGTGTCCTTATGAGGTAGCTATCGAACTCCCTCGATCCCTGCGCTACAATCTTGAATTGCTCTTTCCCGAGAATCGGCTTTGGCGTTCCCGGCTTGTTCTGCGCAGCCTGATGCTCTGTAAGTGCAATAGCAGTCTGGAAAGCATTGCGGATTTGTCTATTATTTTGCTAGTCAGATTCTGAAAAATCACAGAAAATAATGTTCGCCACTTACCTTCCGTTCCAAGTGTTGTATCCTTCCTTCTTAAGCTCACGGTAGTGTCGTTTCGCAAAATGGAGAATCTCCTTGTTCTTCATCTGGAACAGCGTGACACCAGAGCGTTTTTGCTCCTCCCTCGTCCTTCGAAGGAAGACTTCGTATAGCTTCAGAGTGGTTTCGAGATCAAGTCGAGGGTAGTATACGCTCAAATGGATTCTCGACTTGAAGGCTGGATCGATCCCTCCGACACGATTAGTGGTAAGGAATAAGATGCCCGCATAGTATTCAAGACTGCGCAAGAAGACACTGGTAACTGCATTGCGCCTCAAATCGGTCTTGTTTCGCTTCGCAAGAAATACATCTGCTTCATCAAGTAGTAGCACGCAGCCCCATCTATGTGCTAAGCGAAAGTTATGATGCAGATTTCTTTCGACCTCCATGGCGGTCTCTCCGATGTCTCCACAGGTGATAGGAAATAGCGGTCGTCTTGTTTTGTCGGCGACGCACTCGGCCGTGGAAGTTTTCCCAACCCCTGGAACCTGTCAGAAATCCCAAAGGAGTAACGAATGAAGCACATGGGAGTAACTCACCGGGCTCTCCATGTAGTAGAAGGATTAGCCCGACCCCTTTCCCCTTCACTAGATCGAGCGTGGATCCGACAGACTGGCCCGACTGGGCACCGGACGAAGATACTGTGTTAGCATTCTCATGAGTTTGGACAACGGCTAATAAGGTTCGCTTGTGGCTTTCCGAGATCATGAGCTCATTGAAATCGTTCTCAAATGGAACTTCGAACAGGTCGGCCATCTTTAAGGTCACCCATTGGCGAAGTCTGAGAACAAACCCATGAACCCAGCTAGGCAAGAGGATGATATCTCCTTTCAGCTCATCTGCAGTGCGGGGTGCAAATAATCCGCCATAGTCTCGTCTGAAAGGGTCGGATATGAACGAGTTCAGTTTCAGGTCTTTGACAATATAATCGGACCCGCAACATCCCTCGGTGTTATGCTCGCAAATTGTTCGCATTTGCGTCTCACGAAGGTCGTGAGCAGTCAGTTCGTCTTCTATGAGCCGTCTGTTCAGGCGCCATTCCGAGTCGGCATTGACCGCCATAGCTATATCGACGATCACTTGAGCTTCTAGTTCTTGTGGCGGTTCATCGAGTGTCCGGCCCCGGAACATTCTATGTCGGAATGCTGGGCGCGTCATCTCGAGATACTGGCGGCCCTGAGATAATAGGTCCTTGCGGAGAGTGTCTGAATCTGAGTCGAAATCGAGAGGGTAAACCTCTAACGACCTGATTGATCGACGGCCGCTGAACTTGCGAATCGAGAACTTGTGTAGTTTAGGAACATACTCGGATCCGTCGAACTGAACGCTACAGCAGTCCACCGCGAATCCGTCCACGGGAGGAGTCCTATCCTTCTCCTCGTCCATTCGATGAATGAGTGGCTCCCGGCCACCTGTGAAGTTCACAACCCTAAATGCTTGGGCTCTGTTGGACTTGGTGACCACAACATCACCAAGTTTGAACAAATGCCATAAGTCCGCGTACTCAATTTCTGGAGCGGTGCCATCACGAATAGCTTTGCGTAGTTCGTAAGTTGGTTTGAGGTCTTCGTCAAGGAACTTAATCAGTAATCGAAGGTCTTGAAGCAGGTTTTTGTACTCGTATTCTGCGTTGTTGACATTCCCTTTCTTCGCGTCGTTTCCTTTATCGGCTTGTTCATCGGCGAGCCTTTCAACTTCCTCGATACTGTCTCGAATCTCCTGATCATACGTGAAAAAAAGCTTGAAGGGCCGTAGGATAACCACTGGTGCTGCGTCAAGTTCATTGTCTATAAAAGCCCTGTAGCTCGAGAGACTCTCTCGGCAAACCCTCTCAAGGTGACCAATCAGTGCCCAGGACCTAATACGTAGTCTTTCTGGGATGCTTGGAACCTCAATGTCATTCTTATCTGAGGTGAGAGATCCCGTAGTTCGCCGCGTCAGCTTCTGGGGCTCTTCCGAATTCTCGCTTCCATATGGTGGAATCCAATCTGTGTAGAGAACCTCCAGTGCCGCCCGTTGGTCGATCGGTACAAATCTTGAATTCGTCGTGGTACGGAATTCATCCGGTCCCGATCGCTTCAAGTTAGAATGGTAGACGGGGCACTGTTTCTTCTTTTCGCTTAATTTAAAGTCGTCTGGGAGGTTCCGAATTTCAGCCTTGAGGTTTCGAAGCTCCTTCTCAAGGTCGCTGATTCTCATCTCGGTAAAGGTGAGATGCAAAATTGCTTGCTTTGATCGACGCCTGAGATCTCCATGGATCTTTTCTTCCTTGAACAGATTTTGGCTCAGGAATTCGTATTGCGCGTTCTGGGCCTTGTTTGAAATCGTGGGCCAGTTTTCGGCATCGTCGTCCTCAGCAGCAAGGCCCAGCATTTTGCCAGCGCTCTCTTCATCATCAAGAGCTCCTTTGGACCCCGAATCTGTCGGGGTGTATTCACCATTATCTTCTTCGGGTATGTTCGGCGTCTGCTTGACATCCATCTTTGGTGAAGAAGAAGGCCTAGATTCGAAATTAACCTCGCGTGGCACCATCGTGCTTCTGTAATCTGATTATGTCAATAGGAAGAGGAGCAGGAATGATGGATTTTCAGAAGACCATCAAGCAAGAAACTGGTGCCGATCACCCGTACTAACCGCTCGCTTAATGCGTAAGGTAGCCTTTCAACGAAGGCGGAGTTATCATGTATCCATATTTCGCTCAGCTGTCTGCAATGCAACCTACATGCAGGCTATGCAATTTGGCCCCCAAAATAACAAACCAATAATCACCCTCAACAACTGCTGCCTAGCATCACTAGTGCTTACAGAACTTGATTAATCCTGCCCCGTCTTCAGGGCTGTGTTTGTTTCAAAGAAAAAGCGCCTGATTTCCTTGCGTAGCAACGGAAGAACGAAATACACTAGCCGATCATCTAAGCTGCGTGATTCAGAGTCTCAACTTCCATGCTCCAAGATTTGATATTATGAGTTCATTTGGAGCTTGATCCTAGGTATTAATCTAAGTCCTGGCCCTTTGGCATTTATTTAAGCCTAAACTAATAATTCAGGACAGGAAAACGACGGGATATTTGCGACACTATCATTGCCTTGTTTTCCCCGCTTCGCGGAGTTTTTTAAGTTCTGGAACGCAGCAACAGGTACCACAAATTCCAGGACTAGCAATGGAAGGAGACGAAAGGCGAGATTTCTTGGTGAATCGTGAGCATCATCCCTCAAGTGAGGCAGTGGCTTTTCTCGAAAATCGGGTCAGTGTCCCCGGCGAGCAAGGGCCAGTCTTTGTGGATAGACTGAACCGGGTGGAATATCTTGAGGAGGCAATAAACCAAAAGAACATTAGGTAATTTTCTTCTACAGGTATTGGATGTTATAGCAGACAGGTAGCTGACACTTTATATAGTGCCGAATTGTGGAAACAAGCCAATGATGAGAAGGACAAACTGTTCGCCCTTATGGAACAGGTTCGATCGCAGCTTGACAAAAAAGCAACAAACAGTATTCAGCCGGCGAATCTTGATTTACGGAGTTGCACATGGAATGAAGTGATGCAGGAAGTGCAATCGACAGCTTCGAAATGGTCAACAACGCCAAAAAAGACGTCGAAAATGATGATGTGTCTCGATAGACTCGGCCGCAACTCAAACGCTTTCCAAAGCTGGCTACAACTCCTCCCCGGAGGTGACTATGGCTCAAGGCATGTACTGTTCTACTTTCAACTAGTAATATGCCCGCTTACATGCCGATTAGCATCTGCGGCGTGTTCGCGTTAGCCATAGGAGTGAGGCCCCGTCCCTAGAGCCTGGGTGTTAAGAATTCTACGAACTAACTTCTATCAGGCGGCGGGTCACTATACTAAAGTTGAGGATGCCGTCCTCGAGATTTTAGCTGAGATTCCTGAGATAATCGATAATGCTCGGAGATACGTTGACCTCTACTCTAAATCGCGAGATCAGCGTCTTGAAGCTCACACGTTCGACCTATACTTGTCTATTCTCACTGCCTTAACACAAGTGATGCGGTTTTTTGCTGATAGCTCCTTACGTATGTTTGACATTGACATTGTAACTATTTCGCGTCCTAATTCTCAGGTGAATAGGGAAGATTTACCAGCCACTTCTCAAACAGTCTGCTTATAAGACTGAGCTTTTGGCAAGTCTTGAGAAAATAAAGACTCAGGCTGCGCGGGTAAAAGAGGAGGCAAACCAATGCATGCAGCGACGTCTTATGAATATTGATCGGACCATTCTCACACAGGGTAACATGCTCTTCGATACAAACCAGACATCTGCCCAGGCACTTCAAATTCTACAAAACATACACCGATTTCTCGTTAATTCAACGATGTCCCACCCGTCTCCTGAAGGTATGGGATCACTACCTGGCTCATATTCTATACTTCTCATTTATTTTAACACATTTGGTAGAGCCAGTGTCGGGAGCAATAGGAATGGAACAACCTGCCCTTTTGCTAGGAACTCGAGATGATGTTGAGATGCCGCCGGCGCGGCATGCGAACGAGCGTAGGTGAGCGTCGTAGACCTCAATTGACATCTCTAACTTGGAGGATAGAAAACTCGACTGAGTCTGAGATACGAGCAAAAGAATTGATGGACCTTATAAAACGTGACACAGAAGTTGTCTCTAAAGATATCGATCTGTGCCTACGACTGGGTGATGCCTTGGAAGAGAGGTCAAAAGCGAAGGCTGCCAAACTGATTCAGAATGAGACTTTCAAAGCCTACATGACTGCGGAACCCCTCTCCTCCCCCTTACTCATTAACGGGAACGAGGATCTCTCATGTGCTGAAGGTCTATCACCCCTCTGTCTCGTCGCTTCCAGACTAGCTCGAATCGCTCAGCAGAATGAGCATACATTGGTGACTGCATACTTCTGTGGCGAGCATAGACCCTACAGTAACGATTCGACAACACCGGCTGTCGTCAGCATGATGTGCAGTCTCATCGGACAGCTCATCAATCAGATGTTCGATAAAGGTCTGGCAGTAGACTTGTCTTTCCTGGATGACCACCATTGGAATAACCTGAAAAGATTGAGACTCAAGAGTCTCTGCCAAGTATTCGAAGGGCTTACAAATCAGGTCTCGCCAGGCAATATCCTATTCTGTGTTCTTGACGAAGTCAGTCTCTATGAGACGGGGGTGCTCAGGCGCGACACTGATGCGGTCCTCAGGAGGTTGACTCGATTGACAAGGAATCAGGCTGGCATTATCTTCAAACTAATCGTAACATGTCGAGGTCGAATGTTGGACTGTTCCCAGTACTTCACCGGCCATATCTTGAATATGGATGAATCAGTTGAAGCAGATGACTCCTCAACCTGGCAGATTACAAATATGAGCGTCTAGTCAAAGGGATCTGGATGAGGACTGATTATAGAAACAAACGAGAAAAGGATCGCGAGATGCACTTACTGCCCAAATTTCCCAAGTCCATATATTTACATGCGGAAACCCTAATTTAGAGGCGTCTAAGCCAAGAAAGAGATAAGCTGCAGTATTGCACATGAGGTAATGTACTACTATAAACTGACACCCCGAGGATGTTTTAGAGTATGCTTTGTAGTCAGAAGTTCGGTATATCAGTGAGCGCTGTAATGACCTAATTTACAGAGGAGGAGAAGCGTCACGGAGTGCGATAAAACATCTGTTTTCTGATCTGTAGTAGTCTTACAGTCAGTGTGGTTTTCCATGTCGCTACGAACATGGTTCATAGTTCGTGCTGAGGGTGACGTTGTAGTCCTGCACCTGTCTTGCGTAAGACGAATTTTGATGAGGTATCTGCAGATATGTTGGTGGGGTTAAAAGAAGCTCGCTCTAAAAGCCGTGTGGGCACCTTATTATTATTATTATTATGATTAATATTCTATAGACATATATAGGTAAATAGTACTTCTAAGCTATAAAGATAGAGGAAAAACCATGCTAGCTAGCCGCAGGAAAACTCATATCCTTCCATAGTGGACCCGGTACGGGCCCCTTGTGCTGGAGCGGCGGGTTCTAAGTGGTAGTTCTAAGTCAAGAACTAAAACTGGCCTTTTTTAGCCTCCTTAGCTCAGGCAGGCAGCCTAGAAGTATAGGAGATTAGTATATAAGTTGCTTGTCTCAGAGCGACATCGACTCGCATGCGCGGCCGGCATAGGCAATGCCCTTTGGGAATGATGAGAAAGTGCGGGCCGGGCTAACTTACTCGGCGAATATGGGGGCCCGCCAGCGCCGATGTGGGTTTATAGCGGGGTCCGATTGACGATAGCCTCACCTGGTGACGGTTGCCAGGCCGGCCGATTTCGAAATAGCTGTCGACGGCCTCGATAGCTGCAACTGATGAAAAAATGCGTTATGGATGGATGTAAATAAAGGTTTTCCGATGGCCCTTTATTTTCCTCTTCCCTTTCCTCCACATACAACAACAACGACGTGAGTCTCAACCCTCCTGCCGGGAGCGCCCGCGCTCCCGTGCCTGGTCCGACACGCGGGTACCTTAATGGAAGGGGAAAATGGCGTAAAGAGCAAGCAATTGCAGTCTATAGCGCGTCTCTTGTTTTGAAAGGGCAGTCCCTTAGATCAGCGGCAAGTAGGCAATGAGGTATAAGAAGGTGATCCACCCCCCTCTTTGACTTGTCAGTTAAAAGTTTGGAAAGCGGAAGGGATACAAGGCAGATAAAGCACGACTCTGTACGCAGGCGATCGATGTGAAAACCAGATGTATTCAAAGCGAGTGAACGGGAAAAACTATCTCCCAAGCCAACAATATTCCGAAATAGCCATCATTCTGATCCCTTAGGTTCGTGGTCAACTTCGACAATCATCGGAGTGACATATTTGTAAAGAGGATTGCCGGTGTGATCCTCGTCAATGACTATAGCTGGCGTCGTGACAATCTGCACTGGCCGGCCTTCGATATCCTCCTTGCCATCCCTTCCATGAGTTTTCATACATGATCGACTTCCAAGGGTCGACTGCATGGGGAAGCCCCATAAGTTCTCCAAGTTCCTGGAGCTGCTGTCGTCGTCGTCGTCGGCGGCGGCGGCGGCGGCGGCTAGCTCCGATCGCCAGGTGATCCAGAATTTGCTCGACGAACAGAAAACCAATTCTAAAAGGTCATATCCTAGGCTGGGGAGCAAGCTTAATGCCGAGCCGGTGGCCCAAGAGCCGATCTCGTCGTCGTCGGCACCCGCCAGCTCTCCAAGGTCGCGGGCGATATGGTGGGCTATGGCGCTGAAATCCTTTTCGGCGTTTGTAATACCGTTGATCAGAGCCCACGAAAACTGTTGCCAGATGTTGTAAGTTGCGGAATATTTGCTCCTTTTCCAGGGTTCATTATAAACTGTAGATATTGTATAGTTAGTGCTGAGGAAGACTAAGGTTAAGAAGAGAAAGGCGGGTTATTCGGGGAGGGGAGGAAAGGTCTCAGTGCTCACTTTTGAGAAGCTCCACCAACTTGGCATATTGTGTCCAAACCCCGGTCGGATCCGCCATGGAAGTATTGACTGGGGCTGAAAATATCTTGTCATCAAGCGTATGCCAAATGCATGCGGTTAGTACAAGCTTCTTCTTTTCGGGATCCTCGAGGTATTCCTTGGCCCTAGGGCTCCAGCGGCTCAGTTTTTCCTGCGTGTCGGGGCTAAGTTTCGCCCAGGAGAGCGAGCGATCATGGAAGAGCACGATCACGGCATCCTTGATGTAAAGGCTGAGCCCTTCCATTGCATCCTTCACATCACATTCCATAGGTACATACCACAAATGAAAATTTGCCCTCATCTCATCGTCGGCGATATTACGATGATTAGTGGTTTCCAAGCTAGGCTTCACAAACTGAAAAAGGTCGGACGTTGCATTGAGGGACACAGAGTCTGAGATGTTATTCTCGTTCTGAAGGACTTCCTGGGAAGTCGTGCCGTCCAGGGCAGAGTCGACATTTCGCCGTCATTTTCTGAGACAGTCATCCTTCGTGCCTGAAGACGTGGGGACTTCCGAGTGCCGCGTGCTTGACCTGAGCTTTTGAGCCGTTTGCTCTGGCGTCCCGAGAGAGAAAATAACCTGGCCTTGATGTGTTTCTTAGGCATGGTAACGAGCGGAAGCAATGAGATGAGGCGAGGAGGAAGAGAAAAACTAGTTGAATTTTGATAAGCCTGGTTGGAGGAGAGGGAGGTAGCGAGGAGGTTTTGTCAGGCTGATCTGTTTGCCTAGGATGGGGGATGGGGCTAGGAGAGGGGCTAAAGCAGGTGTCCGAAGACTAATTTTGTACATTTAGCGCAGAAGCCAGAGGAACAACAAACGAAGGGTCGAGTATCTACCCGTAGAAGCGGCGCAAGGGGGACGTGTAGTTGCGGTTCCTGCCTCTCCTGTAAACAAAGAGAAGACCACGGAATGGATTAGAGTTTCTATTCAGCGGTCTGAATTCGCCACTAGCTGGGGGTAGAGGTCGGCAATAGGTCATCAGCAACGGTCAGTGAGGCCATAAGAGTCCAGAGGCGCGTAGACTCTAGACCTTGCTTTAGATACTTCTCAAAACGAAGTACAATCTGACTGGCCATGATGGTGTGGCATCGTTTGGATCATCTTGGCAACGCATGCCAAGCAAAGCCAAATTAATAGCCCCATTTCATGTGCCACAGCTCTGGCCATAGCGGGGACCTATCTAGCGCTATGATACTTGTAAGATCCATGCTTGGTGTGGGTGGTCCATTCTACATTCCAACGACGTTCTCGTGAAAGAGAGTGTTGCTTCCATCCTGGCTTGAGGGCAAATCTGCTACAGCTAGCAGCCTCAGTATGCTCCTGTGCACTGCTGCCATATTAGATCTGTTCTCAGAAAAGCTGGTAGCAAAAGCATCGCATTGCCTTTCAGGGGAGATGTTCGGCCAAAGCTTGGTTGACCTGTTTAGCCTGTCTTCAGAACGGCCGATGCGGGCTGGGGCTCCTGCGCCCACATTTGGAAAATGAAAGGGGAAAAACGACCTCCAGACTTTGAACCTGCTGACCAATGAATTCCTCAAGGGGGACAAATTCATTTGCCGCGCCTCGCCAGCTAAATCCAGATAGGATATATGACAGCCACCCGAACAGTAGTTGAGGCACAGGTAGCACAAGCCCATCAACTGAAGCGTGGGAGACAAACGAACGAAACCGCCAAGCACTTGTCTTTGGTTCGGCACTCAGGCAAGCTGTTTGGGTCAGGACCAGACATTGCCTGTTAAGTCATGGTTAGTGAAATAATGAACTCATCATCAGAAGTGGCAACATTTGAGGAGATTTGATGAGGCTGAGACCATCGGCTATACCGTTTACCTAGGATAATGTAACTTCTGCTGAGATTCCCAACCTGATCGACGGACATGGACATCCAATGTATGTGGGTATGCGGAGATCTCCTTGCAATCCGATTCCGTGAATGAGCGTTGTCATTTCTGACCGGCGTATCGAGCCGGACATCGGATGCAAGCAGTTTCCCTGACAGAAAGCACTCGCGGCATGCCGTAGTTGCGGCCAATGAACGAACAGCCTTACGTGATTACTGGAGAAAGTGATATCTCATCCGTGAGATAGAAAAGCCGGCAAGCTCCCAAAAACCCAAGGCACGAGGATGCAGACACGGAATACTCAGTAATTTTACACACCACACAATTTACCGAACCACTACACAACAACCAAACATACGACATAAGAATGTCCGCCTCTAACAGCCCCAGAAATACACTTGTTGCGATCGATATAGGCGCGGCGTAAGTTTCCTGGGCGATCCAACTGTTTTTTGCACTCTCTCTATCTCCAACTTCTACTTGAACGCTTACTTATCATGGCTCTTTTATAAGGCGCACCAAGGTTACCATCACCAGCGCGCGCGGGTCTACCATACCTTGTTCTTTTGCAACACAGGGTGGAAGCATACGTACCATACCTACAATCTTGTATACCCAAACGGGCCGGGGGGGGGGGGGGGGGTATATCGGCAATGCTCCGCCAGGGGACGACTGGTGTGCAGTGAAATGGTTCAAACTCCTTTTGCTCCACGAGGATGATGGGCCGAGACATGCCCAGAACTCCCTCTTGCTGAGGAACTCGGCGAATACCGCTCGTTCGATGAATATGACAGCAACCCAGGTCATTGCTGACTACTTGCGTCTTCTCTGGCATGATATTGACCAGTTTGCTGGCAGAACCGATCAGCTTGGGGCTTTTCCGGGTCCTAGCATGCACTGGGTCATGACAGTGCCAGCTGATTGGCCAAAAGACGCTATGGAGCGCATGAGGAAGGCGGTTGACCAGGCCGGTATTCTCAATTCTTCGAGAGCCTCACGACTTACCTTTATGCGTGAGGCAGAGGCTGCGGCCCTATATGCCTTGAAGTTTCCTTCGCTAGAGCTGAAGAGTATCCAGGTACTTTACCATTCCCTCTCACGCTCGGGGTGGAGGAATTCTAAATTATCGTAATAGGAAGGTGATATGTTCGTCTTGTGTGACTGTGGAGGGTTGACAGCGGTGAGATTGCCTCCCCCGAAGTTTCGTCCCTTGCAAGCGGCTAACAGTTCGGGTAGGACGCTGCAACCTATGAAGTCACTGTTGCTGCAGAGAGCGAGAAAAAGGTCGTCGAAAGAGTTCCCGGAGAGAACCGGCTATGCGGTGGCGTGTTTTTTGATGAAGCTTTCATCGGATGCTTAAAGGACAAGATCTGTTCTGTTACCGGGGACCCGGAGGTCTTGAACAAGCTGAGCGATCAGTTCTGGAGCGATGCACTCCAATGGTGGGAAGACTAGGGAAGAATGGTAATGTTGGTGGCGAATGAGACGACTAACATCGACTACCCGAAACCATTGATGTACTCGGGGACGCTAGACTCGAAGCCTGACCTTGCGGCACCGGGTGAGTTGATCTCATTTTCAGGGTCAGTACAATGCTTACGTTTCCTTTTAACATCGGGCTTCTTCAGCATTCCCTGCTGGAGTTTGCGCACACCAGAAAACATCCCCTACTACTCTAGGGGATGTATCTGACCTGAAGGACTAGATTCTGATTAAGTGAATAGGGCAGAGCTAGGTCATATTCGAAAAGGCGTGTTGGAAGAGGTCTTACATCTCGTAGGCAAGCAAATCGAGTCGGCAGAGAATATCCATGGACGGATTCCAAAGGTAAGCCGAGATGTGCTTGGTCCACATTGCGATAACAAAGCAGAGTTATCGCAGCAGTGAACTGACCGTCTTCTCAACCAGTTCGTTATATTGACCGGCGCGTTGGCTCTAATGCTGCGGTCCACAGCTTCTTGTCCCATCGACTAAGTGGAATAGTGGTGACTCGTGCTCGCCGTGGTGGACTGTGAGTTCCCTTTTCATACTTATTACGAACGTCGTATCCCCACCACAACTCTCTTTCGCCGAGCAAGCAGCGGAGCTAACCTTGCGGAGATGTGGGGTTGCCTATGGCGCGTCGTTGCAAATTATGCGAGATAACCAAGCGGACGGTAGTCCGATGGTGAGGATTGAATCGCGTGTCATAGATTATAACTATGGGATTCGCGAGGCTGAAGGAGGCAACATGTTATGGATGCTTAGAAAGGTTTGTGCGCGGCGTAGATCGATGTTGATGCTGGGACCATGAGCTAAATGTGATCTTTAGGGACGCTCTCTTTCTACTACGCGACGAAGCATTCATCCGGTGCCGAGCAGTGCGTTCTCGGCTCGCGACTCTATAGATGGGCAACTACTCATGCTAGATATCTGCTACACTGGACGCCCGACCCGAACCGATGCGACTAATGCGCAATTGTTCTGTCGCATCTCGTGGAAGAAACCTGACCACATCGCGTGGCCGCAGGAGAATGTCTCCATCGAATTCATGTACGACATCTACCATGGGGTATCCTTTTCCCTGCAATATAACGGAGAACGCATTGGACCTGATGCCGTTTACGTTGACTATAGCATTTGAGACAGTTGGAAGGTGCAGATCTTTTCTTGGCGTTTTTTGTTTGGATAATTGGTGAATCGTTTACGCTCAGGGTTTAATTGGGGAAGATTGGTTGTGCCCCTACACTCGTTTTGTTCTTATCTTTACTGCTTCCTGTTATCGGAGTTCGGAATAGATTGATCTCTCTCTCGGGAACATCCCTTCATTCTGGCCGGGCTTCGATTTGCAGTTTGTTTGTTCCCTCTGCCCAGTTGGGTGAATTGACATTGAGGCCCCAACCCTTGAGTAGGAAGAACAACGGTCAACGCAGTCATGATTTCCTAAACCGGTGCCCTAGAGCCTTTTCAAGAGTTTGGATTCGGTGATGATCTATAGCAATCCGAACGTTCCTGCAGCGCAAGAAAGGAGGATTCCATCATAAAGCAAACATGTATTTACCGGTACTCGCTGGTGCGAGGATCCCCACAATCCCTACCCGTTAAAAAAAAAAGACATGCACTACGGGCGTAGCTAGAGAAGAGGACGAGGGTAAATGCGACGTCACTACGCATATCTGGAAAAGAAAGACTTAGCAGCCTTGGTGAGTGATCTGCAGTGAACAAAGTATAACCTAGGCCCAAAACATTCTGGAGGATTCGTCAATTGAGCCCATTGGCATGAGATGGCCTCCCCGGAAGTCCGTGGACATGACCAGCCCCCACTAGCTCCCGACACACCCACAAGGCTGGAGCATCTACCCTTGTTATTTCATTACAACGGATGCCATGGAAAGCTGACGGAAGCCTGAATTTCACTTTGTGGGGTTTCTACCCAGCTCCGTGCTTGTCATCCACGGACTTCCACGCCAGCATCAAAACACCCATGGACAACCCTTCCTGATGACGATTGGGTTTGCAAATTGTAAGATGAGAGGTAGATAATGTCGTGTATTTGCTATATAAGTAATGAATGCCTTCGTTCTGCGAATGTGTGCATCGTCGGTGATTGTATCTTTCGCTTTCCGACATTGGCTGGCTGCAGAAGTCTCATCACCAACTTCGTGAAGTGAAATCACCATGTTTGCCTTACATGCCGTCGTTTTCTCTGCTGCACTGTTTCGGACAGCGCTGGCACAGGCACCACCAGCAGTTCTCCAATCCACAGGATTCAACTCCTCCTTTACACTCTCCCCATCGCAAATCGAGGCGGCCAATCTGTCCGAGACACTTGTCACAAACCTCGAAAACATCATAAACTTTGACCGATCGCAGCTTGCGAACGGCGGTCCTCAATATGACGACTTCTATAAATTACCACCACTCTCTGGAAAAGATGCAATCAAGCCCGGAGTCCTCTTAAAGGTCCAATCCTTCACCAATGGAACCCCGTTCGCGATCCCGCCGAATACTGCTCTCTCCCGCATACTCTACACAACCAAGAACCTCAATGGAACTGTGATTCCTGCATCTTCATTTATTCTCTGGCCTTTCGCCCCGCGACGGTTTCAGCATACTTCTAGCCGCAAGGGAAACATCGCCCCAGTGGTTCTCTGGACTCATGGTACGTCCGGATTCTTTGCATCTGCAGCCCCTTCTACACATCGAGCCCTCTGGTACGGCGATGCCGCTCCTTTTGCGCTCGCACTCGATGGTTATGCAGTCGTGGCGCCCGATTATGCTGGCCTTGGCATATCGACGTCGTGGGATGGCAGCTCAATCCCACACGAATATCTCGCCTCTCCAGCAAGCGCGCATGATGCCCTTTATGCCATGCGCGCCTCTCGAAAGGCATTTCCGAGCCTTCTAAGCAAGGGATATGTTGTTATGGGACATAGCCAAGGAGGTGGCGTTGCTTGGGGTGTTGCAGAACGTTTGGCTGCAGAGGCGAGCCAGTTCGGGGACCTAAATGAGGGTTATCGAGGCGCTATCGCAGCCAGCCCGACCACAGATTTATTCACTGGTGTACCTCAATTCATCCTTCCATGGGTTGGAATGATTCTCAATCAAATTTTCCCCAGTTTTCAACTTCAGGACTGGCTGACACCTCTTGGAATCGCACGTACCGAACTGCTGAAGGAGGTAGAAGGCGGTATAAGTGTCGGACAACAGCTTTACTTATCAGGGGATGAGATCGTGAAGGAGAATTATGCAGATAGTTGGTACTCTGATGCCTATGGCAAGCTGGCCAATGCTGGAGGGAAGACATTCCAAGGACCATTGCTGGTTATTCAAGGGACGAAGGACGGGTACGTCCCATACCAGGTCACAGCGAAAACAGTCCAGACAACTTGCGACCTGAAATTGAAGAAAGACTTGGAGTTTCTTGTTGTAAATGGAACTGGGCATGTGCCGACCTTGGATGCCACTCGACATATTTGGCTCAAGTGGATTGCAGATCGGTTTGAAGAGAAGGCAATAGGAGAGAAGGGATGCAGCAGAACGGACCTGGAAAGTTTCCTCCCGGCTGAACAATACTTGAGTGCCGGTAATGCGTTTCCGCAGTGGGCTGGTTCAGCCGAGTACAGCTACCAAGTCCCTCTGGGACCTTAAGGTCATTATTTCACAATGTCACAATGTCACAATGGAGTGGTGACCAATGATATCTGCCGATGGGAAGGCCAGAACTCACAGATGCTCTTTCCCTTTAATTATTGGAGAGCTCCCCTTGGCAGGATCTGGTGAAATTATGGTGATCTTTTAGAGTCTATCTACAGAAGGTTTATCGAATGATAGATCTTCTTGATTAAGAACGGGGATTTTAAAGATAAACGGTCGTTTCTGGTTGAGAATACATGGGATTGTCGCATCTAGCATGTTGATAGCTAGCAAGTAACTTGCCTCTCTCTAATGTCTAAATGTCTACTTAAGATGGCGGCGACCGGTTCCCTCATATTTTCCGAACTTCATGCAAACTTTACTCCATTCCTCAGTGTGCCGATACTCGAAATCTTCACTTCCATGTTTGTGCCCGGGGTCAACCAGCGCGGGGGGTCCATACCTGCCCCCACTCCTAAAAGCAGACAATTTTGTCAGCCATGCTCCAAACAGCGATGCTTCCATATAAAATAACTTACCTCCCGGGGTGCCGGTCATAATGACAGATCCCTTTTGCAGAGTTGTGCCCGTAGAAAGGTAAGAGATAAGGTAGGCGCAGTCAAATAACAAATCTTCCACGAATTCCTCTTGCCTCGTTTCCGAGTCGATAATGGTCTTCAAAAGAAGCTTTTTTGGATCACCGATAAGATCTGGACGAACAAGACAAGGGCCAAGGGGCGCAAACGTGTCGAATCCTTTCGAAAACCCCCATTGGGGGACAACGCCTGCAAACTCCGGATTCCGTTGTAGCTTGCGGGACGACACATCGTTGCCACACGTATAAGCGGCAACGTAGCTCAGAGCATCTTCAACCGGGACATCTTTGGCATCCTTGCCTATGACAAGGCAAAGCTCACCCTCGTAGTCTGCTTGATCATCTTGACAGATTTTGGGAATGATAACATCGGCGTTATGGTCAAGCACTGTAGTGTTGGGCTTGAAGAAGATGAAGGGAAATGGTGGTGGGCGGCGTCCGGCCTCCTTAACTAATTTCAAGCGGAAAGGTTAGGTGTTGGCCAAGGTTACGAATGAATGTCATCGTTGTGGGATACGTACTATGTTTTGCGTAGTTGAGGCCGACACATCGGAGAATCGGTACATCATCAGGAGCCAGCGGTCCTAGGAGCTTCTTGACCAGGACAATCTCGTCCGATACATAGGTGTCGCCAGTTGTATCGTATATATCATTGCCTTTGATAACATGGGCTTTCAATCTAGTTTTTTCGGTAGTGTCTCCTAGATCAAAGTCAGGGCGCGGCAGCACAGGCTCCCCGCGAAGTATTCTTCCATCCTCAGCCACAAACCGAATGAGCCTTCTCCATGGAACGTTCATCTTTAAGCCGTCGGGTTTGTTGAAACTTGAAGTCAGTCTCACATGTCCGTGTTCAGTGCGGGCATTTTAGGTCGCTGATCCGCCTTCATATCTGGGTACAAGGTTGGACGTCATTCGGAGTTAGGGAAGCATTCCCGTCTCTCGGCGAACGATCCGCGAGTTGGTAGCCACAGCTCCGACTCGGGACTTGATTACGAATCCATATACAAGCTTACTTAACTTGCACTGGCGGGGCGGGAAAATGCTATTAGTTAACTTGGTAGTCCGCTTATTGTATTGGTACGTTGTTGATCAGCTTTTCGAACTTCCTCCAAGGCGACGTTTCACCTATCACATCTACACAAAATGGCGGCTAGGATTGTGCCCTTGATTATCAATGGTCATGATATCGTGGACGTAGAATCGTCTATATTCGTTCCAAATCCTGACCGCAATCTATCTTCAGAATGGACCGCTCAAGGTGCCACTATCGACCACTGCACAAAAGCCCTCGAGTCTTCTGCACACTCATTTTCGACATGGAAAAACACCAAACGGCGTGACCGCATGCAACTCTTCAATAAACTCGCCCAGGTCAGTTGGTAGTCATTGATTTCACTTTGCAATAAACAGCTCACAAAGCTGCCGCTAGCTCTTTGACGAGAGAAGGATACAGCTTCGATCCGTGATACAGGACGAACTGTATTGCTCAGAAGGTGTTGCTGAAGGGAACATTGAAGACTGCATTGAGCTTGCTGAGCATCTTGCTAGTCTAATTGGTTCCGGCTCAACTTCAGCTATAGTACCGGAGGTCCGTCGACAAGATGCTCACGCTATTGTACTTCAGCAGCCTCTTGGTGTTGTCCTGGGCATTGCTCCGTGGAATGCACCTGCCTTCCTCGGCCTTCGCGCAGTTGCGGCCCCAGTCGCAGCCGGAAACTGTGCTATCTTAAAGGTATATCTTAACCTTCTATATCCCATGAGGGCGTGGCGGGTTGGCTGATTACCTCTAGGGGTCGGAACTGAGTCCTCGTACA
The DNA here is from genome assembly GCA_023628695.1 of Nectriaceae sp. PG4201. Taxonomy (NCBI): domain Eukaryota; kingdom Fungi; phylum Ascomycota; class Sordariomycetes; order Hypocreales; family Nectriaceae; species Nectriaceae sp. PG4201. Next base: position 51,597 of record JAMAKE010000059.1, on the reverse strand, counting down.
CATTACTTTATTGCTGATCTTTTCCGCTTGGCCGGATTTCCCCCTGGTGTTGTCAACTTCTTGGTTCACCGACCTGAGGACGCTGCTGTGACCTTTGATACATTGATATCTCATCCAGCCGTCCGTAAATGCAACTTTACGGGATCTACAGCTGTAGGGCGTCATATTGCCACTCGAGCCGCTCAAAATTTGAAGCCAGTTCTCCTCGAATTGGGTGGCAAGAACTATGCCCTCGTCCTTGACGACGCAGACCTTGACGCTGCAGCTGACATGATACTTGATGGGGCGCTCCTGAACGTGAGTTCAATCTAAATTTCAGCTTTAACATTTATCACTTTAGTCCTAACTTACGTTTTAACTCCGAGGCAGTGCGGCCAAATATGCATGTCCACAGACATTGTGCTTGTGTCGGCGAAAAACAAGGCTCAGCTCTGCGATCATCTTCGACAAAAAATGCAACTGGCATCCTCATCGCATGTGAAGAAAGTCATCAATCAGAAAAGCAGGGATCGCATCACATCTTTGATCAACGATGCCTCTAAGAAAGGCGCAATTCTCGCTGAATCGGACTTTGGCAGCGGCGGCGTCTTAGAGCGAGCCATCATGATTGAGAACTTGACAGAAGACATGCAGTTTTGGCAACAGGAGTCATTTGGACCGATGTTCGGTATTGCGACGTACGAGTCCGTCGAGGGGGCTGTAGCTACGATCAACAATTGTGAGTATGGTCTCTCGGCGGCAATTTTTACGAGGTCTGGGATTGCATCGGTGGAGTTGGCGTCTCGATTAGATGTTGGAGCGGTGCACATCAATGCACCTACGGTTCATGATGAGGCCGCACTCCCACATGGCGGTCGGAAGAACAGTGGATGGGGCAGGTTTGGTGGACGCTGGGGTCTCGACGAGTTTGTACAAACACAGACGATCATTGTCAATCCGTAAACTAGGATACCATAGTTTTATAGAATAGATAATACTACTATAAACTACATTTTAAGGCCTACTTGTAGTGTCTGTGATTTCCAATAAGACATCTCTCTACACAGAATGAACAGTTATGTTCTCGACAGCCCGAAGCCCGACGAAAGGAGGTTAGTAATTGGTATATTTACAATAGCACTACATGACGGATTTCACTCTCTTTCTTCTAAAACCATTGTTCCATTGTGGCGGCTCATTTGGACCGCATGAATTAGTAGCAATCTTGTCATTCTCAATAAGCCTATCGCGTGCTGCTTCAAAGGTTACGACACACACCTCGGGGAGATATCCATAAGTCCGACGCGATCTCAGACTAATAATTCGGATGAGGCCTAATACCGATGCATTTATTGCAGTAGTCTAAAGCGCATCCATAAGAACTTCACTAAGTGGCTCGCTGGCTCAATCTAGGTTTTGATAACCCCCAATCGTCAATTTGCTTCCGACTCTGTTGGTGCACCTCAATCCCCGTCAGCTTCTGCGCTAGCCACACCCGCCAAGATGAATCCGTTGCCATCGTCACCGGGTAGAGTAGATGTCTACGCTCTACCAACAGGGCACATTTACCTGCCCGACCGCTGGCTCTTCGAAGACGGCGACAATGATATGCACAAAGCTCGTCAGCTGTCTCCTGACTTCAGCTTTCTTCTCAGCCACCCCTCTGGTAGCCACATTCTCTTTGATCTTGGCATGCGAAAGGTATGACCAGGATAGCCTACCTTGCCCTTGTGACATACTAATCTACCAAAAAAAGGACTTTGACGGTAACCCAAAAGTCATTCGCGCCGACTACGACTATATCTCCCCAATAGTCCCGAATGACGCCGTCGACCTGCTTAACCAGGGTCATGTTAAACCGTCTCAAGTCCCCGCGGTAGTCTTTTCACATCTCCACTTCGACCATGTGGGCGATCCAACCAAGTTCTCTCACTCAGCTTTCATCACAGGCCCCGGATCCCGTAAGGCTACGACCCCAGGCTATCCAAAGAACGACAAATCTCCGTTCCTATCTGCCATTATTGATCATAACAAATATCGTGAGCTTTCTTTCGAGACAGATACTTGGGTCCCCATTGGCCCGTTTGAGCGTGCGTTCGACTACTTTGGCGACGGCTCATTTTACCTATTAGACGCGCCTGGCCATATGCCGGGGCATCTTGGTGCGTTGGCACATACAGGAGAGGATGAGTGGGTCTTTATGGGAGGTGACTGTTGTCACCACCGTGCATTACTCGTGGGAGCGAGGCCGGTGAGCGTAACCGTTGGGCCAAATGGAACACCAAGCTTCCACAAAGACCCACCAACAGCAATTTCAACTATCGAAAAGGTCAGGTTACTCGAAAATGAAGGCAATGTATTCGTTGCGTTGGCACATGACGCAATGCTAGAAGGCAGGATGCCTGTTTATCCTTCTAATCTTAATGGGTGGAAGGCGAGTGAATGGAAGGAGGAATTAGACCAGGCTGTGAAGGCAGCTTACGAATAGACTCTTCATAAACCAAAAACATTTTTTGCTATATGGTATAAAGTAAGGCTCAGAGTCGTAAACTCGCTTCAACGGTATTGTAGGTATGAATCATTGATGGATTGGCATGTCTAGGAGTCTTGTCTTTATTCAGTTACTCTACTCTCGAGACTTTCCTTCCATGAGAAGGACGATACTCAATTGTGGAAGAACATACATTGACGCAGTCTTGAGCCAATTGGTATAACCGGCGCTGTAACCACGATCTCTGATTGCCAAAGCGACGCATGTCCTTGGGCACGATACGAGTTACATTTCCGGCCAAACCGGAGGTCCCCTCTTTAGCCCCATAAGCCTGAATCCAATGGAGTCGGGGAGATTCGGATATCTAGTAGGCCCCGCCGGGACGCTCGACGGATGTTCCGTTAACTCCAGCTTAGTAGAAATACTTGACGTATTGGACCTAGATTGTGGGGAAAGTCAAACTAGTTCTTGTGGGGATCGCTGCGGGGAGATATGGAGGGAGGTTTTTGGTGGAGTCTGAGATCTTCTTCAAAAGGAGGCTTTACCAGAATTCCTCAGCGCTCCAGCTGCTCCCCACAAAACGCTTTGAAGTGCTGTCAACAGGATGGAAAGAATCGATACCCATTGCCATGTTGTTACTCCAGGGTGGAGAAAGTATTGTGAGGAGTATGGCTTCGAGAGGCCAGACGGTATGCCGGCTATCCCGGTATGATTCGCCCCGGCTTTGGTGATCAAATGGTACGCACAAACTAATATTCCAATATAGGAATGGACCCCCGAGGGTCACATAGCTCTCATGGATGAATTAGGAGTCACAAAATCTATCATCAGTATCACCTCCCCTGGCACATATCTCAAACCCGGAAACCATGAACTTGCCCGAAAAATCACCCGGGAAACCAATGAAGAGATACACCAGATCTGCTCCAAGTACCCATCTCGCTTCGGATTCTTCGCTTCACTACCGATACCTGATGTTGAGGGCGCTATTGAAGAGATAGACTATGCTCTAGACCACCTCGGCGCGAGTGGTTTCGCACTCATGACGAACGCCAATGGTATTTACCTTGGAGATCCAGCTCTCGATGCCGTGTTCAGAAAGCTCAACGAACGAAAGGCCATTGTGTTCATGCACCCGACTACTTGTTGCAGTAGTGACGGGCCAAGTGCTTCCAAGCCTTTGAATCAGTATCCCTCCCCAATGCTGGAGTTCTTTTTCGACACCACCCGCGCAGTAACCAATCTCTTGCTGTCGGGTACGGTAGAGAATAATCCAGATATCACGTTCCTCGTTTCTCACTGCGGCGCAACACTTCCACCCCTCATTGAAAGATTTACCAACTTCTCAGCCATAATCAACTCGCCGAGCTCCTTGAACTCTAATCAAGTAAAGGAACTCTTCAAGACGAGGTTCTATTTTGATCTCGCTGGATTCCCTTTCCCGGATCTGATTCATGGGTACCTCCGTGTCAGCGACGAATCAAGGCTTCTCTATGGAAGTGATTATCCATACACTCCAGGACTGGTGATCAAGAAACAAGGCAAGGCTATGGACGACGGTCTAAGGGACTTATTTGATGAGCAAACAATACGTGGAATTTATTCAGGTCATGCTCGAAATCTGTTGGGAATGGACTAAATGCAAGACATGTCAGGAAAAGGTTTACCTGCTGGGTACAATTCGACAATGTATATAGAGCTGTAGCTACACCTATTCATTACACACAGCAACGACCATGAGCGTTACCATGCACACAGCAAAATGGTTTTTATCGATAAAACTCGATCTCAAAGCAGTAATGCCCACCGAATATCACCTTAAGTGATGACCCCAATTTTAGCTCCATATGCTGCCTCGTTTCAGATCTATGAGTAGAGGACCTCATTTTAGTCACCGCATTTTTTCACTAGTATCATTTCAAGATTAAGGGAGTGTATATAGATTTCATCGGGAGATATTAGACTCAATGGATGAGAGTGCTTTCTACATTTGCTTCGCCACTCTTCTTCTCTTCAAAAGACAGAGATGCTACCTTTACCCGGTGCTCAGATTGGCTCTCGGCCCACCAAGTCTTTGTTAGCACATCCACAACCAATTTTCCCGGGTTATGATTAAAAAATCGATGACATCGGGGACTCTTTCTCACCGGGAATAGTTCATCCGACCCTGATCCAGGGAGGGCTTAAGTTTGTCACATCTCCGAGATTTATGCCGGAACAACGGAACAGGTTCAGGCGTATTCCCGATGGGCTTGTCGGAGCTGGGGCTCAATTCAAGCGCAAGTATTTCCGTGAATCGTAAGTTATCTTTGCAGCTAGATTGTCCCCGTAAATGCGGGGTTGGCCTATGCAGCCACAATCCGGGGAAAGATTTTGTACAAGGGCTATCCTGAAACCTTCAACAAGTTGTGGCATTTAACGTTAGGCGCCGATAACTACAGAGCTCGTCTTAATCAAATGCTTCTGTTAGCCCTTGTCAAGTAATAGCAGGTGTACGTGGGGCACATTTCTGCAACACTCTCATAGGATTTTCTAAGATAGGAAGTCTTGTTGCACCATGTTGTTGAACTGAAATTCTCAGCCGCGATGACATTCAATAATAGAGAAACTAAGAATCTGAAACCAAAAGTTTCTCTCGTTATCAAGCTAATTAACTAGGCTTTCCACGTCCATGTCTGCTGATCGGTAGAACCCCAAAGCTTTCAGCATCGGCTTATCGTCAAACCGGTACAAATAAACTGGTCCAGTGTCTGCAGCCGCAGTATGCTGATAAGAGTGCCATGATGGGATGCAAAATGTGTCACCCTTGGTCCACTGGAAGACGGCGTGTCCAACGCGGCTGCGACCTGAGCCCTCTATCACATGAATAACAGATGAGGCAGTCTCCTGGATGAGTGGAGAGCTCTTGCCAGGAAGAAGGCGAGCCGCGGAGCCGCCTAGAATCTTGCTAACTGTACCCCGAGATGTTAGAAAGAAACTGGGTGCATGATGCATTAGTGTCAGCTGAGACTTACCCTCTGAACCATCGCTGTGCAGGTAAGGACGCGTCACGTAATCTTCTTCGCTACTATCGAGAGCTTCCTTCATCTTGTCCCAGGGGAAGACAATGGGAGAGGTGGTCGAGTCGACATCCTCAGCAGGATATCGGGGCGAGGCAAAGTGTTCGACAAAATGGACAGGGTAGTGCATGAAGTTGGGCAAATCCAAACCGTCAAGCCAAATCATAGGGCCGGAGCCATCCTTACCATGATCGTGCCAGTTCCAGGTTGGAGTGAGGATGACATCACCTCTCTTCATCTTGATACGCCGTCCATGAACAGCAGTGAAACCTCCCTCACCTTCAATGATGAATCTCATTGCAAAGGCAGTGTGTCGGTGAGCCCTAGCCGTCTCGTTGGGCATGACGAGCTGAAGGCCGGCATAGATAGTGTCGGTGGTGTAAGGAGCATCTAGGTCAAGCGCATTAGTTATTAAGTCCTTTGCTACTGACTTTTTCCCTGTGAACTAATTCATGCTATGTAGCACTTTGCAAGGCCTTGGAAGTTTCTATGTGTACATACCCCTGGAAGGGTTAACAAGCATTAGAACCCTGCGTTCGGCCTGGTCTTCAGTCACAAGATTACCGGCCTTGATGAGCGTCGGACGAATTTCGGAATACCTCCATAAATGTGGGGTACATTTTGGGTCTGGTAGAGGCGGGTTAAGCCTCTTCATCTGGAGCCAGAGAGGCTTTGTGTGGTGTTTTTCTGCGGCCTGGATCATGCTTGACGTTTCGTCAAGCACAGAGCCCTGTGTCATAAAGTCGGTAGCGGATGGCATTGTAACCTAAGTTTTCTCTGTAAATTGCTGCTTATTCGGTCCTTGGCTGCTCTTTTCACGGACGGTTAGGAAATGAAATATCAAGACCGTATTTAAGGCGTTTAGCTCCTTTGGGTGTTTTGAACTATGTACGTCACGTCGAGACGGATTGGTTTAGTGGCACCGGGGAGTTAGGGAGCGTTCTCCCCGCACTCTGTTAGCGCGAGCGACTACCCTCGTATTAAGCTGTTAACCCCCCGACTTGCCCATCTGAGTCCCAGCGAGTTGCATCCTTGCTGCACACTTCTCTGTCCCATGATGGCGCCGATGACTTCCGACGTATCTTCTCAGCACGAGCGTGGCTCGCCGGGCGGAGAATCGTCTTCCGGCCAGGTTAGATCCGATGCGGCGCATGAGAACCGACGCAAGAGAAAGCGGATTCCAATTGCCTGTAGCGCCTGCAGAGCACGCAAGTCTAGGGTGAGTCCGTTCGCTCCATCATGTATGCAGCGACTACACGTCTCGATTCAGTCCCCCTGCGGATCATTCATGCTGACCCGGCTCTTGCTGTCCCTTAGTGCGACGGTGCTCGACCAAAATGCTCGTTTTGTGTGGCACAGAAAGCAGAATGTCACTATGCGAACCTGCCTGTGATCACTTCTGCCGCCACTACTTCGTGCGATAACACTGCCCCTTAGAGATATACATGACTAGACCTAACCATAACCTTAGTACTCTTAAGACAGTGGTAGCACGTCTTGACGCGATCGAGCGCGATGTCCGGGCGCTTAAGCGACCTCATCACTCTACAGCGCTGACGCAAGCTAGTCCCGAGAACGACTGTGATGATCCACCGCTCCTCGACGTAGCCGAGACTGAGACCGAGTCCGGAATATCTCCAGGCGGCACTGATGGAGTTGGCACCATCGAGTTCTCAGTGGAGCAGGGTTCGGCATTCTTCGGTGAGAAAGCCTGATCTCCTTCGTCATTGTTCGGCAATCGCTAACATCAACTTGTCGCGGCCAGGTCCGTCTTCGAATATAGCGTTCACGCGCCTGGTTAGACGCTCCATATTCTCAGCATTGCATGGCTCGGAGCCTTTGAATTCTAGAGAACGCCCTCCATTTGCCCCATTCCATCGGCAGGATCAACTCGCTGTCTCCAGGCCGGAATCGCCAGACCATGCCAGCCCTCCAAAATCATGGCCCTCGACGGCCGCTCGAAAGGCGTTGCGCCTGCCACCTGAAGATGAAGTCATGCGCCTGATTAAACGCTATTTCTCTGACACAGCCATACTGTTCCCGTATATTTACGAGGATAGCTTTTGGGGAATGTATAGAGTCGCCAAAGAATCAAACTTCAGAGGAATCCGTCAATCCTGGCTCGGGTTGTTGTACATGATACTTGCCATGGCTGCCAGTACAACACCTGATACGGCTGATTCAAGTAATGGCAGTGTCAACTCCGACAATTTCTTCGCCTGTGCAGAATCCTTGTGTTTCAACCAAATGATGGTGAATGCAAATCTTGAAACCAGTAAGCACTCGTCCCATATCTGTTCAATCGCCCCGTGATTTCAGTTTTATATGGTTCTTACACGCTTGCGTTAGTACAGGTGATGCTTTTAATGGTTCAATACCTCCAAGGGACAAGGCGATCCGTTCAAACATGGACAATGCATGGGCATGCCGTGAGAGCCGCTATTCAGCTGGGTCTTCACTCTTCCGATGCTCTGGAGCAGCTCGAAGCTTTAGAGCGGGAGGTTAGGATCCGTACCTGGTACTGCTGTATTGTACTTGATAGGTCTGTAACTTAAGTCATACACTATGCTTATGCTCGGGAGGCTGATATTCAATTATAGAACACTGAGCTTGACCTTCGGGCGACCTCCAGCAATCCCAGAGCAGTATATCAGGATTCGGCTCCCATCTCACCACCTCCCATCTCGTTCTGGAGATGCAGAGCAACTCCAGTGGTCCGCTGAAGAGAATAGCACTCTATTCTGGAACGCAACAGTGTTCGTATACATATCTTATTGAAGAATGCATCGAATTTAGTACTGACTATGTGGTTTCGCGTGAAGTACTTTATACAGCGTTGTACACAAGTTACTCGATACACTTTACGAGTATAACTTGGGCTCGGGAAACCTTCCAACGGTCGCGGAAACAGCGTCCTCCAGCTTAACGATCGAGCAACAGCTTAGGAGCTGGCAATCCTCCTTGCCTGCATCAATCTCACTAGTAAATGCTTCGGATTTTACTCACATTAACGAAAGCTCACTGTTGTGCAAATTACGCGTTGTTCTGACCATGAGGTTCCACAATAGTCGGATACTAGCTCACAGGCCCGTTCTGGATCGCCACTTACAGCTACTGAGCGGAGTCTCAATGGATGAGCATGAGATAGCTACTTTGAAGCAGCTTGGAAACTTAAGCAGGGGGATATGCCTCCAGTCTGCTGAGGCTATTATTGACCTCGTAAGCGCGATTCTCAACCAGGGCGGCCACCAGAGAGACTATTTTGGAGCGTGGTGGTTTACGATATACTACAGTTAGTCAGTCGACTTTCTCAACTCGATCATTTGGCTAACTTTCTGCAATAGCTTTTAATGCTGGCATGACTGTTGCCGCTATCTTGCTTTGCGAAGATTCGAGTGGTAACATGCTGCCTGATCATACCGCACTTGACAGAGCAAAATCATTACTTGACCGGGTCATCTCTTGTCTTCCGCTTCTCGAAAGCAGTGGTCGCATGGCAGAAAAGTGTACTAAGTTCATGTCTGCGATAGGTCATTACATCCAGTTGTTGCGTACGTTAATGATCCCAATCGACCCCTTGATATGTCCTTGAGACTCAAAGAAAATGTCTTGTTCCTTATTCTAACCCTGGACTGCAGATAGCACTCGTAACCCCCAGGAGAGGCAAAATGATGGTCTCGAAAGTGCATCAACACTCCCAGATCAACGTCAGGTATTTACGGGGACAGCGAATGAGGCAGTCGGTATCACCGATTGGCCGTCTATAGGATCTCTTGAATTCCCTATCTTTGACTTTGACTCATCTGGAACTCGAATGCAAGAGTTCAGTTATTTCATTGCCCCCCCAGATATGAATGATTTGGGACAAGGGGATTTACTGTGGTAGCGTAGACGTCAAACCTTAAATCAAATGTCTTTTAATTGAGTGCGGAGTACATAACTTGCAATTCAGCTCTTTCTGTAGCTTTAATGATGGAAAGACTAGATAATCCTTACTTCTGGTTAGAGATCAAGTCCCTGATTTCAGATTCCCAACGTCTCAACATAGCCTCCTCCGCATCATAACTATACGCCCATGCCTGAGTCTGCGGGTCTGACCATTGATTAGGACTGGTCAAGAAATGCTCGCCCCGTACTTCGGGTTGCATCGCTGCATCGCGAGCTCGCTGCTCGGGCCCGTCAGGGAAATGCCAGAGCATGGCGTTGACCATGCTAGCCTCCTGCATCATGCCCGACCGCTGTTTTCTTTCCTTGGCCCAAGTTTGCAAAGCAAACTTGATCTCCTCGCGTGAGCTGACCTTATCTAATGCTACCGCAAGGGCTGCGCCATCTTCCATCGCCATAGCTGCGCCTTGGGACATATACGGGAGCATGGCGTGCGCTGCGTCACCCAGAACAACGAGCCGGTGGCTGGGGGCCAACCAAGTTTCAAGACGGTTCCCGCCAATTAGGGGCCATTTCAGTGCATGATCTATGAGGCTGATGATTTTCTGAAGCCTAAAATTGCACAAATCTGGTCAGTGTTGCTCTTGAAAGTCGTAAGAGAAGAGATGATGGTTTGCGAAGACACGCCTAGGGAATCAGAGCTCTATAAGCAAAGGCAAACATACTGCGGGTCCCATCCTTCAAACTCAGCCCTCATATCGCTTAAAATCTTATCTTGGGGAAGCTGGCTCCAAGTCGAAGGGTCGGTATGGTCCACGTGCGATAAGACCATGTTGAACGATTTGCCTGCGGCGATAGTATAAGTCATTACATGCCTGTCTTCGCCGATCCTGCAAAATCCATTAGTAAAACCTAGAGACAGTGAAAGGTATTAAACTTGCCAAATATTCAGACTAGGCTTTTCCAGGATCCACGATATTTCGGGCACCTGGCGCATCTTTTCAACGTCCACGGTAGCACGGTATACAGCAAAACCTGTCGGTTTTGGTGCGGCGCTAGTGCTGGAGGAGACAGAATTTCGACCAACGGATTTGATACCGTCCGCAGCCACAATGAGATCTCCTTGGAAGACAGATCCGTCTTCGAGCGTTACCGATGGATCGTCCGTATCGCACGCGATGACTCTGCTGCCAAGACGGACTGTGACTCCTAAGCTCTTCGCTCTATTCAAGAGCGCCGAATGTAAATGGGCTCGATGTGCTACGTAGTATGGAGACCCATGGGTTGTGTTGAACTCGGGTGATAGGTCGGTGAAGCCTATTCGTTCGCCTGTATGCCAACGTCGGAAAGATATTCCATCGGGGCGGACAGCTTGGTCTGCCAGCTCTCCTAGGACACCCCAGCGGTGTAGAAGTTTCGCCGAGTTTGGGGGTATCTGAATTCCTGCTCCGACCTATACGAAAGCCCCTGTCAGCCCATTGTCTCATAGTATGAGTGGTGGATTGGAGGTAAGTTACCTCAGCTAAGACTGGAGCTTGTTCGAATACCGTTACACTATGTCCTCGGCGGGCGAGAGCTGTGGCAGTCGCAAGACCTCCCAAGCCGGCCCCAATTATGGCAATGTTAAGCTGCACTCTCGATTTGGGCACTGCAGCTACTTCTTGAATGCCGTTGGTAGCATGAGACTCTTGTGGAGTTGTCCCGAGCTGATCCAGAAACCGAAGACAGTTCGAAGGATAGCTCGTACTAGTGAAATGCGGCTTAGGCTTGGAGGATTTGCCGCCATTCCCCATGCCATTGAAAGTGATGTTATGAACACTAGGGCTAGGAGTATGAATGCCATTGACTGTGACATTGGCCACGACGGCTCGGGTTCCGTTGTTTGCAGTCATGGTGTCGAAGATGCGTAGGGTAATCAGTTTCGCAGTGGGGAACGTCCTAGATGCAGCAGGCAAGCGGACTTGGCAGCAGTGTCCTGTGAAGATGAAAATGCTCTGTAGCCGAGATTATAAAGAACATTTTAGTCCACTTCTCGCTGTCTTAATGAGCCGCAAACACAAAGTCCAAACAGTATGAGATCCACAAGTGTTAATCGGCACGATGACCCTAACCCCGGCTTGCACCCTTAACTCCCCGACGGAAGACGGACTAGCTTCCGAGGGATGACCTGAATTTCCATGAGGCGTTCGAACTATGGAGTTACATCTAAAATTATTCTTGGATTTTACGGGGCAGTTCGCATAATGCCGACTGAGAAACATGAGGCCCCAGACCAAGAGATATATTGGGGAAACTGGGGGCATGCTAGAAACTGATATATCAACTCGCAACTCTCTCTCCCTTCTCAACCCTATAATTCCCTTCACTTCATCCTTGGTTTGCATTCATAGATCCACGCAACCACGGCAACTGTTTCATGACAATGGAAGGGAACACTCTGCCGATCCGATCTGATATGGAGAAAGACGAGACGATGGTTGTTCGCGACGAATTCGCCGCATCCTCGTCGACGGCTCAAGACGATGAAGTATCCAAACCCCATCTGCATGCAAAGACTTTCCTTGCCATTGCGGCAATGGGCCTAATCTACTTCGCCCAACTAGTCAGCTTAGTTGGGGCAGGTGCTGTACGTTCTTGAACCCCTAGAAACCCAACTTCTACCGTTCTTCCGAGACTAACTCATGCGTAGCAAGGCCAAACTATTGCTGGCCATTTCAATAAAACTGGAGATTCGATATGGTTCTCGTCCGCAATTACCATCTTCACAGTCGTCTTAGGACCGATAGTCTCTCAAGCTGCCGACTACTGGGGCCGCAAGTGGTTCCTCGTTGGCTTGACTTTCTGCGGGGCTGTTGGCTCTGTTATTGTAGCTCGAGCAACTACTATCAATATGGTTATCGCCGGTTTCTGTGTCATTGGCTTGTCATTCGGCGTACAACCCCTGCTTCATACCGTCACATCAGAGGTGCTCCCAAGAAGATGGAGAGCCTATGGGCAAGCAATCGATATGGCATCCGTCGGCCTTGGAAGCATCTGCGGCCTCCTGGTGGGTGGCGCACTCAATCGCGCGAACGATCCGAACGGATTCCGGTATTATTACTATATGACAATGGGTTGGTACGTCATTGCCTCAGCCATATGCGCCTATTCATATAGTCCCCCTATGACGAAGAAGCAAATTGAGTTTCAGGGCCGCTTGATGGATAAGCTGAGGATGCTGGATTGGATTGGATATGTCCTTTTAGCTTCAGGCCTCGTCCTATTCTGCGTCGGTCTCGCGTGGTCTCAAAATCCTTATCCTTGGTCTGATCCTCGGGTCGCAGCAACCTTTGCGGTTGGCCTTGGGCTCGCTGTATGCCTTGTCGTCTACGAAACATGGTTCAAAAAGGACGGAATGTTCCACCACGAACTGTTCAACCACCGCAACTTTGCTATAGCCTTGTTTTGTATTTTTGCAGAAGGTGCTGCTTTTTTCGCGGCGAACACGTACTGCGCATTCCAGGTAAGTTTCCGATCTCGAAACCTCAATAAACCTGCCCTTAATCCTGCCTTCACAAATGATTACTTTCTATACTTTGCTAACGAAAGTCACTAGGTCAACTTTTTATACGAATCAGATTCTCTCATTGTAGGAGTCCGGTACAGCATCACGTTCATCTGCTCTACTTTAGGTGGATTGATTGCTGGCTGGTACTGCGCAATCACTCGTCGATCTCGATTCATAACGGTCATTGCGTTTGTCCTTTTTGCTGTCTTTTTTGCCTGTATGGCTGCCTCAAATCGTTCCACTAGTCAGCCTACATGGGGATACGTGGTTCTCCTCGGCTTCGCACTTGGCATGACTCTGACCACTCTAATTACCACCGCCCAGCTCAGTACACCACCTCAGCTTATCTCCACTGCGAGTGGGCTCGTTATTAGTGTGCGTTCCCTTGGTGGAACTATTGCACTGGCCATCTATCAGGCCATATTCATTCATCAGCTTAGCTTTCTCTCCGACAACATCACCGAGGCTGCCACGGCTGAAGGCCTTGATCCTGGACAAGTTTCTCAATTCATTCAGGCGCTTACAACGAGAGATACTTCTACACTCGAAAACATACCAGGAATAAGCCCTAGGATTATTCAGGCAGGGACCATCGCCTTACAGGATACGTACGTGTTAGGTTTTCGTTACGTCTGGACTGCAGCTGCTGGTTTTGTTGTCCTAGCTATTGTTGCAGCCGTGTTCTTGCAGGATGTCAAGAAGGAGTTCAATATGCATATTGATGCCCCAGTGGAGGACGAAGAGAACATATACTAGGACTCTCCGAGTCAAAAATGGCTATATGTCATGCCATCAATGGTAACAGGCCAAAGAGGCAGTTCAGTGGTAATCGTGTGTCGCACTTTAATTTAACGCCCTTGCCTATATCTTGTCATCGTTTTGACACTTGAATCTTTTGTGTATGCACAAAGTAAACATAATAGGGCACATCAGTGCACCTTGCTACCAGCTAAATCAAGAAGCCCTAAGTGTCTGCCAAAAAGTCTGGTTTCAAGACAAGGAGTTTAACTAGCTATAAAAGACCCTACCCACAGCACTTGGAGGGCACGAAGGAGAAAGATTCCAGTTAGATTCTTGCAAGGCGGTGTTACATAGATCCTTTTATACTTGATAAGATCTACTTCAACCAAGCTAATTCTTACGTACGTTCAACAGACTGTCATACCCAGCCAAACGTAGCCTATCCTTCCGTAGCCTCTCTCGTACTCCACTTACTATTTCAGCCCCATCTTCCGCCGGATCAATATGGATTCTCCGCGGCCGGAATCCAGGTTGTGTATCAACCACGCTGGCGATTGTTTCTGCCACGACGCTTACATCCGCGTCTTCCGGTTCAAATGCCCCGAAAGCCGTTCCAGAACCTTGCTCAACGCCTTCGTACGGGGCACCTTTACCACGATATTCCTCAAGGACTTTCTCATCTTGAGGAGAACCAGCCGTCGCAAAGTGATTTGTTCCACTACTGAAAGCTCCAGGGACGATGATGGCACTCTCGATGCCCCATTGACTAAGCTCTAACTCGTAGGACATAGCAAGTGAATCCATGCCACTCTTCGCAGCGAAGTATGGTCCGAGGAATGGTGGATTTGCGCCGTGCACGCTTGAACTGCTAACCCACACGAGTAAACCAGACTGTTGCTTGCGCATATGCGGAAGTGCTGCTCTGTTTAGCCGCTGCGTCGACAGGACGTTAATATCGTATTGCTGTGCCAGCTGCTCTGGTGTAAAAGCTTCCAAGGGCCCGTAAACCATGTGACCACAGTTGTGGACTATAACATCAATACGGCCAGTCTGGGAGAGTATTTCCTGGACAGAGGCCACCACGGACTCATCCGAGAGCATGTCTTGGTGTAACGGTCGTAAGTCGACCTCATTCTCTTTATTGAACAGCTCAAGGTCGTGGATGATATCCGTCGTCATGGATCGCAGACCAGCAAACACGATGTGGCCGCGTTTCGCTAGGGCTCGAGCCGTGAGGGCACCAAAGCCAGTGGCTGCGCCAGTAACATTGACAACGAGCTGCCGCGACATGATCGGGGCGATGAACACAATAACCTTATCTAGAATGAATATTCGCAATAAGTGAATGCTGATAAAAAGATTTGTCTTAAACCGGTAGCGCCGTCTGTCCTTTAAATGATTGTAGTCAACAAGAGCTGAGGAATGGAAGCATTGATTAGCCTAAATGTCACGACACAAATCGCCTAGACTCCCAGCCTGACAGTCCAAGCATACGATTTCGGATGTCTTGCTATCTCCCCGATATCCGACCGTCAGTTAAGTGTTGGAGCACCGGCCAGGACGAGGATAGTTCGCCACATTTCTCGGAATTAAGCTCAGTTCATTTACTCCGCCGAGACCAGTGGAAGCTTAACATTGCGGAGATAGGCTTAATCGGCTATTGGTCAGCCAGTAGTTGAATCCCTTTCGGCTCTATAAGCATGATTGATTGCCAATAATTCCGCTAAAGTGACACGATGAGCGTCGGGTCATACGTGGGAGCTTGAACTGGCTGTTACCCCATTTTGCAACTCATCACACGTGAATCAGGAATCATGCCATCGGCTTTAGTTCCACAGGTGCAAACGGCGATCTGGACCGACGCAAAAAACCCAGATACTACGGTCTTCTTGAAACATGATGTGCCAGTCCCGGAGCCGAAGCCCAACGAGGTCTTGGTCCGAATTGAGTGTAGCGGGATATGGTATGTGTCTGGAGTTATTCTACCTGTGTCTTTGAAGGCTTTACTAACGAACAAAGCCACTCCGACGTGTATAATATGACCGGTGCCCATCCAATGGACGTCAACATCGCAGGTCATGAAGGGATTGGAGACATTGTACAGCTAGGAAAGGACGTTCAGACGCTACGCCTAGGCCAACGTGTAGGAGTCAAATGGATTCATGAGACGTGTGGAGTCTGCGAGGTTTGTAAAAGAGACAGTACATTGTGCTCATTACAACACAACTCAGGCCGCGATCGAGACGGGACTTTGCAACAGTATGTGACGGTCCCGGCCAGGCATGCAACACCTATCCCAGATGGGATAAAAAGTGAGATTGCGGCGCCACTTCTCTGTGGTGAGTCCTATCTCCTGGATCTGAATCAACTCGAACCGATTGTTGTTTGAATTCGTTGTCGCCCAAAGCGACTCAAGTGGGTACCAGAAACTGACTTCTGGTACAGCCGGGCTTACAATGTACTCTGCTATCAAAAAGGCAAAGTCACAAGAGGGTGATTGGATTGTCATCCAGGGTGCTGGAGGAGGACTCGGTCACATGTTCGCATACCCAGTGGTTAACCATTATACGTTCGAAAGAGCTAATGATAAGGTAGCGGGATTCAAATAGCAGTTCTCGCCAACTTGAAAGTCATCGCTATTGATCGGTTAGTCTATGATAAAGTCGGTCGTACCCATTCTGACATTGCTTTCAGCGAGGACAAGCGAGAATTCTGCCTCTCACTTGGAGCCCACGACTTCTTCAGCTTAGATTATTCAGACCTAGAGAAACGGCTCATCGATACTACAGGCTCCCATGGAGCTCATGCGGTGATCTGTTGTGTCGGGGCAGGGCCTGCATATGACCAGGCTATTCGACTACTTCGACGAGGCGGCTCGCTGATTTGTGTAGGGTTGCCAGCCAACAGCAGTTACCGTCTACCATTGAGTCCCATGGAGTTAGTTGTGCGAGGATTAAACGTTTTGGGGTCCTCAGTGGGTACTGAAGATGAGATGCAGGAGCTCTTGCATTTGGCAATAAAGGGCGGAATCAACCCAGTTGTTGATGTGATGCCATTGGCAGATTTCCGCGAAGCTATCGAACTTGTGAAAACTTCAAGGGCAAAAGGAAGGATTGTCCTCAAAATGCACGATTGATGGTGTTAGTTTGCGCATCTAATGGAGATGCGGTATCCGGATGGAGCTTCGTGGAACTCCTAGTTGATGATCCGCCGCTATATACTTCATAACTCTGTCTAATCACCTCCAATCAGATGCGAAGCCACTACAGTATACTCAGACAAAGTCGTCAAATCATCATCCCTGGTAGTCACTCGATCTTAATCTTCTTGGCTCTGAGTTAATCAAGCCTATAGGTGAAACTTAAGACTTCAGTGAATAGTTACGATTTGATAGTCACATTGGCTGCATTGCCAGGGCAGTTATTATGTCTCCAGCCTGCCTCCATATGGATTATTCATCCTCTCAACCTGCGTCAGCTCATCTTCGGTCCACTGGTCCCAAGTGTTTTGCCGAAGTCCGAAGCGGGACGTGGTGGGTCGCTTACATCATGCCCTATCAAGCCCGCCTAGAATACGAGTTGAGGTTAGCGTTGGGTTGTTGGTGAAGGCGTCAAGAGAACATCAAGATGCCAATCTTAATTCCGACGCCTAAGCCCGGGTTTTAAGATTCGACCTCGGTGGCCCGAAGTTCGAGTTGTCCGAATGCCGACATGTAAATAAGGACATAAAGAGAGTATATAAACACCTAGTTCTCGGGTTGTTCTAGATTAGAAGCTCTATACGAGACAAGAATACTACAGTTCTCAGACATTGAACCAAGCTGTACACATATTTGATTCTATTCATTCATCTACTTCGCCTCTAACCATGTCTACGAGGCCTATTGAGAGAGTCGCCATTGTTGGTGTAAGTTCCTTATACCCCCTTCAGGAGATCACTCCATCTTCTCAACATCTAACTCCTGTCAGGCCACTGGCCGCATTGGAGGTAGCTTCGCCAGGGCTCTTGTCGAGACTGGCAAGCACACCGTCACTGCATTGACGCGTGCCGATAGCAAGGCTAAGGCACCTAAAGGAGTTAAACTCGTTAATGTCGACTACGACAACGAGGCCTCGATCGTTGAGGCTCTCAAGGGCCAGCAGCTTCTTGTCATCACCCTTGGTGCCCGGGTTCCTGAGGAGGTACACAGCAAGATCGTCAACGCGGCGGGTAAGGCCGGTGTTCCGTATGTCATGCCCAACGCGTACGGTTACCCAGTTAGCGCGGAGACGCTTCAGGAGGGAGATAGCTTCGGTAAGGTAGGCCTTGGCCGGATTACAGAAGTCAAGGATACTGGTGTTTCCACCCCAATTGTCCTATCTTGTGGCTACTGGTATGAATGGAGTCTGGCACTGGGTGACTTCTGGTTTGGAATCAACATCAAAGACCGCAGAGTTACCTTCTTCGATGATGGAAAGCGAGTCATCACTGTCAGCACTTGGGACCAGTGCGGTAGGGCACTTGCTGGATTGCTCAGCCTTCCAGAGTCCGGCACTTCGCCATCCATCGCTGACTACAAGGGCAAGAATGTCTATATCCACAGCTTCCGAGTCTCTCAACGCGACATGCTCGACAGTGTAAACCGCGTCTTGGGGACTACCGATGCTGACTGGGAGATTAACTATGAGCCCACGTCCAAGCGCATTCAGGACGGTGCAGAGGAAATGAAGAAGGGTCAGTTGACGGGCTTCGCCAAAGTCATCTACGGCCGAATCTTCCAGCCTAGCAATGTGGTCAGTGACTATGCAGCTACGGAGAAAGCCGACAATGATATCCTCGAATTACCCAAGGAGGATCTAGATGTGGCAACAAAGCGGGCTGTCGATATGGTGCAGAGCGGATGGAGCCCATTTGCTGGGTAGATGTACTTTAATGAAACGTAATGACCATGAATTTCAAATTCTTCTACCATCAAGACATCCCCCATTGAATCTTAGGCATGGCTGATGCGGTCGATGGCAATCCCCTTTTCAGCCCTTTTGGAGCTTCATTAACTTTGTTTGCATGCGAATAATACTATAATTTAAGAATGTTAGTCCACCACTCTCTTTCCAACAATTCCATCCTAGGAGTGAGGTGTAGTATTTGACATGCAGTATTTCTGTAGAAAATCAATACGCTAAACATTCTAGACATTGAACAAGAAGGGTGACCACACATTAGCATTGCATGACATTCTAACCGGCCACAAGGGCCATTACCTCCTTGACTACCCATTAAGATTATCTTCTCCACAGTTAGTATCTTCCATCTTCAAGCCGACTACAGCTAAGACAGTTCAAAGGGTTCTCAAATGTATTGACCAAAGGTCTGACAAATCAACGTAAAGCCCTCTGCAGCGAGATGACCCCGTGGCTGTTGAGTTGACGATTCGCGTCACACTAGCAGGTACTCCTCCAGTGGCTATCTTGACTATGCACTTACCGTTATTAGGGATAAGGTCTTTGAGGCTCCACAAATCCTATGTTGTCGCGAAAACAAGCATGTTATAGCTACTATATATGTGACATTCAAATTGGCGATGATAGAATCTCCGAACTCACTAGAAGGTGGAATGCATAGACGAGATCCCGTAGCTTATGGCACCATCCCATACCATCGGCAGGAATCCAGCTGAATTGCAACAAAGTTCTTGAGGAATGGACCCCATTAACGGGTAACAGAGTTGCGGAATCTCGGAACCCATAAAATCCATATAACGAGATAACATAAGATGTAGTAAACGAACTTAACTCAGCTACCACTACCTACTCTAAATATAAGTAATAGAAAGATCGCCAGCACAGGGACTCGTCAATTGCATTAGGCTTGAGACGTGATTCAATCGGAGTTTAACCGCTCTAATGAGGAAAGTCTTTATGCTGCTACAGCTACCATCCATGAGCAATTAGTAATGTTGAAAATCATTTCCCTTCCTAGTCTGTCATTTTTGTCAACATCGAAACATCCCCCGCTTTAGGTAGAGGGCCGACCATTCTCATACGACGTTAAATAGGACTCACGCCCGTCTATCCTACCTGATCATTACGGAAATCAAGCATATTTCAAGGATTGAAATAAACAAGCAAAAATGTCCACAACCACTACCATCCCCTTAGACATCGTCGTCGAGACCCCGTTAAGCAACTCGGACCATCCAGGCCCAATTTCAAGCGTTACAATTCACGATGCGGAGGCAGCTACTCCCCCAGCAGCGGCGGTGTCTACAGCGCAGAAATGGAATGACCCTCCCAACAATAAATATCGCCTGTTTGCTTGCTCCTTCGCATTTTTAGTCTATGGAATGAATGATGGGGCCCCTGGGGCGCTGGTCGCTTTCCTCGAAGATTACTACTCACTTCCCTACTCTATTGTAGCTCTCATCTTCCTTGGCCCCATGGTTGGCTGCATTACCGCATCCTTAACGACTAACCGTCTTCATGCGATGTACGGACGTCGTGGAGTGGCCGCTATGGCGACCGGGTCATACACGATTGCTTATATTGGCATGTCTCAGCATCCGCCCTTTGGTGTTGTGATTCCGCTTCTGGTGCTTACAGGTTATGGCAGCGGTTTGATGAATGGGAGCTGGAATAGTTGGGTTGGCGGTCTGGTGCAAGGAAGTACACTCCTCGGGTTCCTCCATGGCTGTTGGGGGGCCGGCGCTACTCTAGCCCCGATCATCGTGAGTAATTACAGCTATGGCATGTTGCGTATACCTGATAGCTTTACAGGTCTCAGGGTTCGTCTCGAAGGGGTTTGGCTGGTGGGCATTTTACTGTAAGCTTTCTAAAAAATTCCATGCTTTGCTTCAGTCACTTATACTTATCCAGACCTGACCGTACTCCACTCCTTATCGGGTATTGGTTATAGAATTCCCTCTAACATGCTTCTAGACCGGACTCGCTGCTTCTGCGGGCGTGTGTGTGACATGGGCGTTCTGGAATGATGCTGGTGGGAGCCAAGGATTGTCATCCTCAACTCAACCCCCCGGGTTGGCTATGGCGGTGCTAAAAGACAAAGTATGTTGTGTCTCTATAGTTCATCTTCTTGACTTACTCCATCAAGGTGACCCTACTCCTCTCCGCCTTGATGCTTCTCTACGGAGGCTCAGAAGTTACAATTGGCGGCTGGCTTTTCACATACATGACGAGTGTCCGCGATGGTAGCTCCTCTGCCTCATCTTTGGTCGCCTCTGGATTCTGGATTGGCATTACCACTGGCCGATTTGCTTTCGGATGGATTACAGGATATATTGGTGAAAAAGTTATGGTTGCTATATATTTGATTCTTGCTATCGGGTTGGAGCTGGGCTTCTGGCTCGGCAGAGAGTTTGTCGTTAGTGCTATCATGATCGCGCTTGTGGGCCTCTCTATTGGAATGATTATGCCATCTGTAAGAGAACTTTGCACCTCTGAACCCCATATTTCCTTCACAGCTAATCAGAAATTGCAGGGAATCCGCACTATGACGAAACTATTACCCCCTGAGAAACACATCGTTTCCGTTGGCTTCGGAACTGCATTTTCCGTCTCTGGATCCGCCATGTAAGTCGCACGTCATTCTTGAGAGACATTAAATAAGCTGATGTATTCTTAGATTTCCCTTTGCTGTGGGGGCGCTGGCTCAGGTTCGTGGAGTCCAGGTCTTGCAGCCAGTAGTCATTGGTCTATTCGGACTGCAACTCCTATTGTGGACATTTATTGCCCGAATACAGATGAATCTTGAGACTCAAAGATAAGAGCAATCGGCGATCTCTCATAGGTACTCGGACTCGGTGTTGTCACGATTCGCACTGTTCGTCTGTACTGCTACGTCTCATATTATAAGCCACACTCCATCTCATCTTTTACGTCAATACATCAAAATCACTGAGTTTTATACCCCATAAGAGTTCGGGTACTTCTCGATATTTTAGGCTATGAAATGATTACTATTACGAAAGACAGGACATACAAGACTCGAAGCAGTAAAGAACTCAGAAACTCTTCTCTCCCTCATTTGCACACGGCTGAGACTTCCCTGGCGGTGTAGCATCAGGTCAATTGAAACCGTCTAGTACAGAATCCGAATCTCGATTTAGACAATTACTTTTCTCGTGGAATGGCACGGCCCAGAGTATGCTTATATCAGATGGCTTGATATACTAGAACCCAAGGATACGAATGTCTCGTCTCATGTGGTAACATCGCCGGCCAGACCCCGGGATTTAGGCAACGCCTGGATTCCGAGAGGCTCACCCGAGGTCATCATCTTTCACCCGAGATATATCGATGAAGTGGTGGAGAAAAATACAATTTACAACAGTGACCGCATTGACGAGGCAATCCATCCTGTTTTGCCTTAGTTGGTCATCAGGTTACGACGCTAGACGGAGGCTACTAAAGTCGATCTGCTAACCACGCCTGAATTCGTCCTTTTCTACGAGGTATGCATGAATCCGATGAAACACATTTTCAGGAGAGATTGCTAACTCAATCCTCATCTGTTGGCGCAACTCACGCACATAGTTACTGGCGGCAACTCTGATGACGCAGACGGGGAAAGAAGTTACAGCTGGCTCAAACGAATTACTGGTAGGCACTCCAACCCGGAGCTGGACGGGAATTAAGCGACTCACTTTATGCTAATATATTGTGTAAAGAGAACCTGGCCGTTTTTTTGCTGACTGTTGACTTATGTGACAAGCGACGATAAATTTCAGACTCCCGTCCCAACACTGCGACGTCTCATGTATGATGGGGGAGGACGCCAAAGGACTTTAGGTATGGGGACTTATTCTCATATGGGGGCCGAAGTATTGGGAGAGGCAATTGAAATCATCGGTCTGGCTTGAATTGAGCTTAGTGATGTTTCTCCATGGTCTGGGTATAATAGTTAAATAGTTACTACGGCAGCAAGGAGCGTTGTATTGATAATAGCTGGTTTTAATGGTCTATTTCCTATATATTTCCATTTCTTTTACTGTTTATATACTTGGACTTGGGGTCCAGCGAAAAGCCCCCCCCCTTTTTAAACTCTATAGCTCTGGACGGACTATTTCTCATTTTGTTAATATGCCCAAGACATTCGGAATTGCTTCATACGCAGATTCATCCGGAGGCTGTGCTAAGTCAAACTTTTCCCAATTACCAACATCTCGCAGAGTCTTGCCCGTCGGGCGACAAAGACAGCAGCTACCAATCATGCCCTTCCAGAAGAAATCCGTGAACCCTATTGGATGTTAAAACGCCATATTCTCCTGCTATCTCAAAACTGGAGTAGGGGTAGCTTCTTACGCTGAAACCAGGCTACGATCCCGTGGTTCGCTTGAACATGCTCGTAGACATACCATCGACCACCCTTCTTAAGGTAGTTATATAACAAACGAATGTTCTTCTCCGGGTCGGGAATACTACAGAGGCACTGGACCGTGACGATGCAATCAACTTTCTCGGGTTTTATGCACGCTCCCCATGCTGTCGGGTTGTCGAGATGCTCGATGCCCACGGGCACCACCTCGTACGTGCCGGTCAATCCCACGTCCTTGACGCGTTGCTGCAATGCAGCGGCCGAGTAAGAGTTCGGCTCTATACCGTAGATCTTGGCCGGGGCTCTGCTACCATTACTCTTTGCCTGCTCCGCGACCTTGGCAAACACGTCCACCCACATGCCGCTGCCAGCTCCGACCTCCAGGATGGTGCCCTCAACTGGTCGTTCGATGGCTTCTTGGCAGATACGTCCCTCGTAGACTCGTCCCTCGAGCAGTGCAACTACCATCGGCTCTGCATTGGCCTTGCTGCTCGGTGCGATATGAGACCAGACATTTGCAAACCAGACTTGGTGGAAAGCGGACCAAGAGAACAAGGTATGAATATCACCGGACGCAAGCAGCTCGAGGATGGTGCCGAAAAAGATCCGGGCGGAGATGCCCATCAATAGCCAGGGTCGAAGAAGTCGAGAGAGCATGATCGAGCTTTCCGTTGTCTTTTGGAGGAGATCGACGAAATCACTGCCCTGCATAGAAGTCTGTGATGTGTTTGGTTGTCAGTACCGAGGATAGCCGTGATTTGGGCCGCCTGGTATTGATATAGGACACCGAAGCCCTCGACTCGGCGACTAGACTTGCATACCGAGACAAATGGGAGGCGCCACCTAAGCTCGGTCCGGAGGAACCTCGTTCACAATACAGAGTATAGTGCTATAATAAAGTGGCAAATACTCACACTGCGTTCGGATAATATTGCTGGTCATAAACCTTAAGTTGACATCACCCCATCCGACTCAGCATCTTATCCTGTTTCTTATGCACCTAATTAAAGATCACTCCTCCAGCCCACAGCGTGAATCTTCACCGTGGACTACCTAGAGTCTCTGGTGCTAGCCCGCCATAATCGGCAAGCGTTTCGCCAACTCTTCAATCACTAATTCGGTTGGAGAGAAACATGCAAAAACTGAATATGTATGTTCTATATGGCCCGAGGAAATGAGAAATGCATCTCTTCTTTGAAGACTATAGCGTAGTGTGCCGGGTTCGCGGGGTTGAAATACTCTTCGTTTTCGTCTAGTGAAGCTACCTAAGCCGGCTTGTGATTATCATACCCGTCTAGACAATTCGTTGATTCTGGCGCTGTTATAGCGCAATAAGCGAGAACTTGGGTGGCAATGCGGAATGTGACGTACCAGAGAAACTTGTGAAGAAACCGCTGAGTACGAATATTGTAATGCTCCGCTAGAAGGAGCTTCTTTATGGGCGGTATTCTCCATCCTCGCGAAGCCGATCGTAAAGAGGATATCTTCCTTCGTTTGCTCGGACAACCCCTTCATCTACCCTTATAACGGACATCTCCGGGTAGCATCGGTGGGCACCATCGCTACGGACTCATCCATCCCCTAGATGAATAATACAGACGAAGATAGGCTATCAACAAGGTAGAATGATGGCGAAGTACAATTCGCTGAGAGGCGCTAGGTAAGATTTAATGAGGCAGGAACTAGAATTATCAAGCCTCCCGCGTGTGGTGTTGGAAAGGGGCTGTTGAACACGTGTACTCAAAAATGTTTGGCCCATTATAGACGGCGTTTACCTGATCGTACCATAGTGAGTACGGATACTGAGAGAGGGAGGGAATTTAGACTGTGGGTGCCATAAATCCCGGTCGAGCTCACAATATCCTCGAGGCGGAATACTCCTCCCTGGAATATGCGCCGTCGTCTCACGTATATTGCACAACGCGCTACGTTTCAGGTTTCTTGCTCAAATGACTGGTCCAGATCTGGAGAGGTTCTACATCAGATCCTTCTCTTCTAACCCCAACTCTATGGTGACAATCTCCAAGCTCCGTCGCTGTGCTCGCGCGTACCATTCGTCCGCATCGATTAGCTGCGATTCGATTGCTCTCTCTAACCCCTTCTTATCTGCTGAACATTCTTGAAGATCCAAGAGTGTTTCGTCCCCTTTTGAGTGTAGATTGGATTGGAAGATGCCAGCGGCAGAAAATGGCAGGAAATCCTCGTATGTGATCGGGGACGCCTCTACAATTTGGTCCGAAACTAGTTGCTCAAGCAATGTCTCACTGTCGCTCCGTTTCGTTGGCTTTTGCCCCGGTTTTTGGATACACCGATACTCGCAGAAGATCAACCCCTGTTTTCTCAGCTCAGTCCAGTCATCCGGGAACTGCTGGAAAGTGTCCACCATGGTGGCGTCGATCTCCTCCGCGGTTGCACCGGCAGACTTGCTCATGGTCTCGCGTAATAGCTGATCATACAGTTCACGTCCCTTTTTCGTGACCGCGGCGCCGCGTTCTTCAATTTCGCCGAACCGCGCTTTGTGACTACCCTCGATGAGACCTTTCTGGTTCAATGTGTCTGAGCTATTTGCGAGGCCCTCGTCCAAAAATTTAACAGCCTCCTCCAGCGCGATGAAGCTTGTTTGTCGAAGAAGAATGGGACACCTGCGTGGCGGTGGGCCTTCAATGCGTGACTTCACTTCCATACCTGCCGCTCGCATAGCCACCTGGACGGAAGTGATATCGAGAGTTCGGGGCGTGAGATGGTTTATGTGAGAGCTTTGGAAGCAAACGATGTCAGCCAAGATCGGGTGCTCCGCTTTCAGCACCTTATATTGCTGGAAGGAAGCCGCGGCAATAGGGCGCCAACTGAAGGTCAGCAGGGCCTCCGAAATGAACGTCTCCGCCTCCTTTTCCGTCAGCTTCCCCTCTTGAGATTCAGCTTTACTCAAAAGCTCAAGGAGTTTGTCCGTGAAGATGTTTCTTTTCGCCAACAACTCTGCAGACAGGCCACGAGCCTCGTCTGAATCCAACAGCTCCGGCCGCAGTAGTGTGGTAAAAACGCGGAAGGGGTTCTTAGCAAGACTTTCAATCTCCGTTGGACGAAAACAGGTGGCGTGCATGGGTAGGCCGGCCACGGACAGGTCATAATAGCCAACAGGATGCATTCCAAGGACGGAAAAGATCCTCTTGACTGTCCGTAGCTCGTAGGCGGTTCCGAGGCGAATGGCGCCATGCCGTTCGAGGGTCAGTCGCCCAGTGCTAGCTCGAATACCAGCTGCAGTTGCGGAATTTTCGCCGGCACTGTTGCGACGTTGTTGCGTGGTCTTATTGACGTCGCTCACAATCTTGATTAATTCGCCGTACAATGGAACCTCTGCCCTGTACATAGCAGACATAGCCAGGGCGAACTTCGTCCGAAGTGTGTCGGGATCAATGAAGTTAGACGAACTGGGGCTCATGGGAGAAGAGGTCATGGTGAGGACGCAAACAGATGGTTATGAAGCTAAACATATGATCTGATGATAACAATGATAAAAAAGTAATGTCGTGATGCTCGAAGCCATGCTGGCTCACGAGGTTTATATCGAGCCATTAACGGTTACTGCAGCTGACGTAGATGTGCCTTATCATCCGACATCGCGGAAGGCACTAGTAACATTTGGGAGTACCATGATGGGAATGAATGAAGGTCTCGGGTAGCTGCAATGATGGCGAACGATGAAATTCCGAAGTGGTCGGAGTTTCGGTCACGTCACTATTGAGCTATCAATCTGCGACATGAATCTTATCTTACGGCGATGTATTCTAGCGGCCGAAGTAGAGAATGTCTCACCCTGTTACCCCTGCACGTACAGGATCAGGGCAGTCCATCCTCCCTACTAGCTATGCTGGCTTCCCCCGGCGGCCCAAAGAGATGCGTGTTATACTTCGTAGGAGAGCGGCGCGTAAGAACGTGGGCCTTTCTCAGTACCTTTCGCGTGATGGTCCTTGCGTTCGGCACCTTTTTTCTTTACCGAGCCTAGTAGTCGGGGCGATACCAAGTCGCCGAGAACTGGTTACATCTCCACCAACATAATCTCGGCATGTTGGACCACTGTCATACGGTCTCAACATGGAAGCAGCTGGGAACTGTCTTGAAAATGTCGCTCCTGAGTCATTGCTGTTAACGTGCTGATCCTCTACGCTCTAGGCAAAACTCAAAATCTTTATTGTGGACATGAGCGACTCGGGTACAATGAACGTGGCGGACACCAAGCCTTTCAATACCAGTGTTAGCCCGGCTCATACAGTGGCATTCCTGGGTCTTCACATGCTTGCTAATTCAGACCTCTTCTCAGGTCAGGACGTGTTTTGTAGCAAAGCAGATGCCCCCAAGGCACCAATGTTGAAAATCGAAGCTTCAGCTCACTTTCGAGGTGCTAGCCTTGTACGAAAATTGTGTTAATAGACGCCAGTCTACTGGGCCTAACCCTCTAGCATCGAAGGTGACAGCTTCTGTCTAAAGTAAAATGAACTATACTTCTTCATTAAGATGACAAGGGCAATTTCCTTTGAAGTATGAGATAATAAAGGGAGAACTATGTATTCATGTTTTGTAACTCTCTGTCAAACCTGAGACAATCGATATGGCGTTGTGTTCCCGGAATAATAGATAACGCGCAAGCCATTTTCGTCGATGGCCAGGTCGATTGCAGTTTTATACCCTCCAAGCCTCAACAACCAGAAATAGTCAATGCCTACGGAAGATGGTACTATGGCCAGTGGCCGGAGTCGTGGCCCGCAGATGATGCTCTCTAAATTGAAACCGGTAGCGTTCGTCCCCCGCTATGACATTTGCTCGATTATGGGACTAAACTTTGTTTAAGGTGTCGTAAATGCCATGCAAGAAAGGTCAGATGCCCTGGGGGCCAGCCCTGCCAAACTTGCGTGCAATTGAAGTGCGAGGCAGACTGCACATATCCTAGACGAGATCGCCAGATCAAGGTCAGCCAGAGGTAAGATCTCAAAGTCTGGCCGTAACCCTTGCCCTTGGATTTACACTGAAGAGGTCGGTAGCTATATTGAAGGATTGCTGCGCGATAACGAGCTATTGAACCAACAACTTAAGGCTCGGTCCCACGCCTTCTCGTCCGAGGGAATCAATACGGAAAACGGCCCAATGATTAACGAAAGCCGAACCGAGCAGAACAACGCTTCTTCCAATGAGCCCAGCCAAAACCCTCTTCTGGATGAAAGACCCTGGTTCCTTCCTATAAATTCGTCTAGTGTTCCTATCCTCATAGGAGAAGTTGCCGATGCAGCGTTCGCGACCCGCTTCCGTCAGGTCCTTACGGACGAGACGCTCAGTCACATCCCCCGCACTAGCTATCCCGGCAATGACCAGATAGCGGAACTTGCTAACTCGGAGTACCCTCGACTCAACCCTACCCATGCACGATTCCTTGTGCGGGTTGCTCTAAAGATTCTAGACGGATCCTACCACATAGTCCGAAATAGTAGCATATGGGAATTACTAGAGCAATTCCTTCAGACGTCAACGTCTCAATCACTAGACCTACTCTCTGAGTGCAAGATCCTCGCACTTCTTGCCCTAGGAGAACTTTACTCGAGCCCTTGCCAGATTCAGGACGCCAAGGTTCCTGGTTTGGCCTATTTTAGTCACGCCAGCAGGGCTTATGGCCTGCTCCAAGAACGGCCTTGCATCGACTCCATCGAGGTTTCTCTACTTCTTGTAAGTCCGCAAGCCCGACGTTTACTGCGTCCCACTAATCTTCTCGCAGTGCCTATATGCTCTCTGCATCAACAGGAGGCACTCCGCCTACTTCTTTACAAGTTCTGCGATCCGCCATTGCATTGTCATGGGGCTGCACTTTAATCTACCCGATGCCCAGCTTCGGGACCCCTCAGTCAAAGAACATCTCAATCGCGTTTGGTGGACTTCATATATCCTTGACTATACATCTGCAGTAATTAGCAGTCAGATAGTCTCCATTCCAGATGACGAGATTTTTATCGACCTTCCTTCGGGGACAAGGGTTACTGGCCCACGACAACAGGATTTTGCCAATGTTGACTACATTATCACTAGGATCCGCTTAACAAAGCTCACGAGAAAAATGATTAAATCTTTATACGGGCGATCTAAGCAGAAAGACTCCTTCTTGCAACGAGTCCAGCACACCCTTAGAGATTTAAAGCAATGGCTTGAAAGCCTGCCGAAGGATATGCAGATAGGCTCGCAGTCCTCACATCCGAGACTAGGCCCTGTTCAGTCACTGCACCTAGCTTTTAACCAGGTACGTCGCTTCTTGAACTTATCCCCTATAACTAATTCTTTTAGTCCGTGATCCTAGCTACTCGGCCGGTGCTTCTTCACATGCTACGAATGCAGAAGGTATCAAATGGAAGCACTTCACCTACTGCAGACCGAATAGTATCGGACACTGTACAAACACTAGCTGAAGCATGCATCCGATGCGCCCGGCACTCCTATACTACTATTGTCGAAATCTGGATTGACGGTTCGTTTAGAATATTTGATTATTTTAACACTCAGTATCTATTTTCCGCGGGCACGGTATTGGCCATTTCTAGCCTTTTATGTGGCGCCGAAAGCGTCAAAGATGGAGAAGATTTCGAGTTTGCCAGCCAGCTTCTTGGAAAGCTTCGGGATTCTGGTAGTTTTGCTGCTACGGAATTCTGTCATCACATAAACTGTCACCAGTTACCACCGATAACGATATCTAATACTCCCGCTTGGTCGACCGGTAGGGAGAATATAGTTGCACTTGTGCAACCTATGTCAGGCACTCCGCCTGAAGTAAAGAAGAAGTAAAAAAGGTAAAGTAAGAAAACCACTTACTCCCCAGTAAGATGGAGAACCCCCAGGTTCATATAGTCCTCCGTTCCCCCAACTCACTCCGCCGCTCTCGCTACTATTGGGTCGTACCCAAGTGTACGACACCCACCCGTCATTGGTTCCTCCGTCCCACTTCCTGTTAGGCACCCGTCCTCCAGTCGTCCCTCCTTCCGTACTGTTAAAGACCAACCGGCATTACTCCATTATCATTCGTTGCCTGCTATGACTGGTCCAGTACCGTATCCACTTGTAACACTGTCCCCCTATATACCAAAGTTAATAGTCATTCGCTACACTCATTCCATATAGGGGGACAGCTAAGCTCACTACGTTCGCTAGTTTAACCAAGTATCTTTTGTCCTCCAAAAGTATCTTTTTGCTGTAACACGTCGAGATTGAAGTGAAATTGTATGTAAATGTTCAGAATCTTCACATTTTTTACATAGTTAAGAAATTCTCGCTCAAAATTTCTCATCTTTTGATGTTACAATCTCTTGATTGGTTTATCACTCCATTCAGACTCCATTACTGTCGTCCCTTCGCCATTCCTCCCTCCCGGTCGTCAGACTCATGTCCTCTATTACCCAGTTCTAGGCCATCTTTTCATAATCATTATTGTGCGTCCGCATCTGACACTCAAGGGAGATCGCACGGCTCACCCCCGCTCGTGGCTGCTCCTCATCCCCGATAATCACCATTGTAGTCACAATCAATTAAATGAAGTCATCACCACTTCATCACAATTAAATTAATTAATCAAATAAATAAAAGAAACACTACTGCTCGTTCGACTACTAAAGTAAACAACTATTGCTCGTGTAAAATTATCCTTTTAGTTATCTCACTCGCATGTTACAATTAAGACAAAGTGTAAAAATACTAAAGTATGAGAAAAGTATATTACTATCTACCACTACCAAGTGTGTCTACGTGAAGCCATCTCCACTTCCATTTTAGGCAACCAAGCCGCCTATCTCCGGATCTTCCAACTCACCATCATCTTCAAAGTAACTTTCATCTGTGAAAGTCCTTACACTAGGCTTAGACAAGACCGCCTTCTCTACCGAACCCACTCCTGGTCGCCGCTCCGTCCCTATCTCCGTCGCTGCCATAAGCTTACGAATTGCTTCACCAATTGAATACCGATCCTCCGGATTACACTTAGCCTCCTGTCTACGAATACGCTCGACCCAATCTCGATACTCTTTCTTATAAAGGCAATTGCCCAACGACTCTCCAAAGTGTCGTAAAGTACGCTTCAAAGCGTCAGTACAAGCCTCCTTCCACGCAGCCTCAACAGCAGCACCTCTCGTTGCAAGCTTCTTATCACCTCCGTACCCCACGTCGGTATGAAAGGTAGACAACTCCCTCTTGTCATCCCAAACCACCGTCACCCTGACTTTGACTACTACATCTGCGGTCCACTTGACCAACTTCGACCTCTCGTCGACTTCGCGAGACACGGTACAGTCCTCCGTCCACATCTCATGACTCCAACGATCATTACCTAAGAGTCGGTTGGCCAAGCCAACAACATCTCCACCATCAAGGTAGGACAACATTTGTCCTCCAGGACCCTTTCTCCTCTGGACATATTCCGGCCCCAAGACCTTGTTTAGACCCTCCAGGTCAACGCATCCCGATGCTAAGCCAGAAAAGACACTAGAAGTAGGCGCCACTAACCGCCGCCTTTTCGAGTCATCCCGACTCACAACAGCCGAATCGCCGTCCGCTGGAAGACGCTTCACTGGAAGACCCATCCTTGGACTACTACTCCCGTAGTCGAACCCTCTAGGTTCAATAAACAAATCAATAAAAATAAAATAAAAAGTTAAAAGCAACCAAGTGCTTTCAAGAGAAATGTATCCCGCCGGGATATCTGCTGTGGTCTCTCGACCACAAACAACACTACAGTACCTCACTCCGCCAACGTCGTGAATGAAAAAAAAAGAAAAAGAGAAAATCCTCCTGGATTAAAATGCGGGCGCCCGCGCCCTTATAAGAAAAACCCACTCCGTGGCATTGCTCCACAATGGATTCGGACACGCCCACGCATCCTCACTGGCTAGAACGGCCTTCACCATTCTAGTAGACCCGCCCCTTCCACTCCCTTCCATGGGCTGTTAGTCACTACCCACCGCTCGTCCCTTCGCTACTGGGTCTTATCAACCGGTCGCCATTACTCCATTGTCATTCGTTGGCTGCTATGACTGGGCTAGACTGCGTATCCACTTGTAACACTGTCCCCCTATATACCAAAGTTAATAGTCGTTCGCTATACTCACTCTATATAGGGGGACATGAAACCTCACTACGTTCGGTAGTCAAAGAAAGTATCTTTCTTCCACCAAAAGTCACTTTTTGCTATAATATGTCGAGATTGAAGTGAAATTGTATATAAATGTTTAGAATCTTCATATTTCTTCCCATACTTAAGCAATTCTCGCTGCTTTTTTCTATCTTTTTGATATTATAACTCCACTCTTTGATTGTTATCTACTTATACTCCTCCCTCCCGGTCGTTAAGTTCATTCCCTTTATTACCTAGTTCTAGGCTATCTTTTCATAATCATAGTTATGCGTCTGCATCTAATACTCAAGGGAGATCGCATAGCTTACCCCTGCTTATAGATGCTCCTTTTAATACTATTACCACTTATCTATTATTATTATAGTTATAATTATTATTATTAAAGTCAATTAATTAATTGAAGTTATTATTAAAGTAAATGCTTATTTGCAAATTAAAATAAAGAAGTAATATTGCTTATTTTTATATCTCTCTATTTTATCCTTACTTATATATTATTAAAAGTAAGTTAAATAAAGTTAAAATAAAAAGTATATTAAAGTAAGGTAATATAGATAAAGCTATTACCACTTTCTATTTAAGTAATAGTATTACTCCTCTTGCATATTATTATATATTCCTATATATCTATATACCTTTACTATCTCTATCCCTATCGCTATATTAGCCTATTATATCTTCTCTTATAATAAAAATAAAAATCAAATAAAATAAAGTCTTTAATACTTCTATTTATAGGACTATTATTTTCTTAAATTATAAGAATACCTACTTAGGTTACTTGACTACCACTACTAGTTCTAGTTCCTTTATATCCTCTCCTTCTCTAGTTGCACTACTACCCTACTTAATTAATGCCTACTTAAGCATAGTACCTTTCCCCTCAATCTAAGTGCACTAAATCAAATCAAATCAAATCATCGGCCCAAGTCTTATATATAATTATAAATCCTCTGGATCTCCCCCTCGGTCAAATCCCTCAGAGTATAGACACTATAAACACTATCCCGCTCCTATATAAAGAAATTAGTCACCCAACTACTTAATTGCTCCTATAAAAGAAGGTTACTCACCTTGATGCTATAGCCCGGACAACCGGGACCAAAGCAGCCTACTAAGCCACTCAAGATCGCCTCTTGCTTATAATTAACATCACCACTTCCAATGTAAAACTCAATTAGAGAACTGCCCTTATATAACGACTTCATCTTAAATTGATAAAGTATTCTAGGTGGCTCACTCTATTTACCACTTCTGGTTCTCACCATGATGCTAGCTCTCGCCCTATCCCCGTCGTTACTCACTCTGTCTCTCTCCTAGACTCTTGTCTATTGCTCCTTATTCGGTTACTTTATCTTACTTATTGACTTGACTCTGTCTATTACTTCTAGTTCTAACCCCTTGCACTTGCAGTTATTAATAATTGAATTCACTTCTTAGTGAATTATAAATAAGATCACTCTCTTACTCACTTTCTCAGTTTCATTCGCTAGTCTCCCCTAGCTATATTAGCTATTTACTTACCTTATTCTATAGTTAACTCCATTATCTTATATATTAATTTATTTTTAGGGCAGTGCTTAAATATTATATTTAATATCCTATTAAAAATAAAAGAAAAAAAATAAAAAGGAAAAAGTAAACTCTTAAGTTTACTATCGCTCTTGCTATAGGAACCCCTAGGTTCTTATAGTCCTTCGCTCCTCCTATCGCTCGATATACCATTGGTTCATACTATTCGTATGACACCTACCTATCAATGGCTATATCCCTTGCCCTGCCTAGTTAGAACTCCACCTCAACAGTTGTCCCTCCCTCTAAGTAGTTAGTGAACCGGTCGCCATTACTCTATTGTCATTCATTGGCTGCTATGACTAGGACAATACTATATATCCACTTATAATACTGTCCCCCTATATACCAAAGTTAATAGTCATTTGCTATACTCACTCTATATAGGGGGACAGCTAAGCTCACTATATTCGCTATAATCAACTAAGTACCTTTTCCTTCCATTAAGTCACTTTTTGCTATAATATATCGAGATAAAGATGAAATTATATATAAATGTTCAATTTCTTCACATTTCTTCCTATACTTAAGCAATTCTCGCTACTTTTTTCCATCTTTTTAATATTACAACTCCACTCTCTGATTGTCGTCCACTCACACTCCTCCCTCCCGGTCGTCGAGTTCATTCCCTCTATTACCCAGTTCTAGGCTATCTTTTCATAATCATTATTGTGCGTCCGCATCTGACACTCAAGGGAGATCGCACGGCTCACCCCCGCTCGTGGATGCTCCTTATCATCCACATTACTATTGTAGTCAATCATCACGACAATTAAATTAATTAAAGTCATTATTAAATCATTCATGCTCGTTCAGCACTAAAAGTAGTATCTGCTGCTCGTGTAAAATCATCCCTTTTTAGTTTTCTTCACTCGCATATTGTCAAAAAGTAAAATAAAGTCAGAATCAAATAAAAGTCATTAAGGTCATTAAAGTATCTGTTATCTATTATGATGTTCGTGGTTGTGAAGTCATCGTGACTTCCTATCTAGGTAATTAACACCTTGTTCCCCAAGTTTACTAACCCACTCTACTACTAAAACAATCCTGCCAAAGTGAGACAACCTCACCACTGTCTCCACCCGGCGCCATAATCTCCTGACGCGACACCTCTTGCGCTCTATCACCCCAAGTGACTAACTCTTCAACCTCAACGACATCTCCAATAAACTTAATAGTTGTTGCATTAACCCATGCAACCAAAGCAGTAGCCTGCCTACTTGTAATGCCTCCGGCAAAGCAAATCTTCCATCTTCCGTCGACTCCGTCACTAAAATAACACACAGCACTAGCTATCCTAGCAATCCAGTCGCTCTTTGCACTCTCAAATGCGTCTGACGAAACAAAAGAATGTTCCCAAACTCCAAAGTCGTCCCGACACGACATAAAAAGATAGAGTTTCTCCAGAAACACATACCAATCTAGGCCCAAGCCAAACCCTCCGGGATTGCGATGCTCACAACAGCCAACATCTTCTACCTTTTCCCAAAAAGGTTCAACCATTAAACCGAGATCTACTAGATCACGAAGGAACCTCGAGCTATCACTAGCCAGCGCCGACACCGACGCAACATCAACCTGACACCAGTCTCCGCACCTATGCTTCATGAAATTCTGCAAAGTAAGAGGAAACCGATACGTTACCAACGACTCGTACACTGCCGGTGTAAAAAAGAAAGGCTGCATGCCTAAGGGAAAACCCCCGCTCTCTCCCTCGAGCGTACTCACCCGAGCAATTCCAACTGGAACACACTCACAAACCAAATTTGTGACCATCGTCGAACCAGTCGACATTCTTCAGTAACACCACGTCCTCCAAGGACTTAACAAAGCCATCCAGGCCACGTTCGTTACGAGACTGCCCACACTCTCACTCTTCCTAGAGCAAGCATGTACATACGCCCGCGTTAATGTATGTATGTGTGGCGTTAGCCACCCTTTGGCGCTCCGCGCCCAATACCCAACTGTCCCCAGTTGCTACTAAAAAGTAAGAAGTAAAAGAAGATCAACCTCCAAGTTTGATCAAAAAGTCCTCTTGGACACCGAGAGGCCCCCGCCTCTTATACCTCTTCCTCCCTCACGGTCGTCGGGTAATCCTATTCGTTCGTACCAAATGGTACGACACTCTCCCGCCATTGGGTCATCCTTCCCCACTGCCTGTTATGACTCCACCTTAGTCTCCTCCGTTCACCTAAGTGGTTATCAACCGACCGCTATACTCTCGCCTAATTGGCTGCGTAGCTGTTATGACTGGGACACAAGCGGTATCCACTTGTAACACTGTCCCCCTATATACCAAAGTTAATAGTCATTCGCTACACTCATTCCATATAGGGGGACAGCTAAGCTCACTACGTTCGCCATAATCAAGCAAGTACCTTTTCCTTCCGTCAAGTCACTTTTTGCTATAATACGTCGAGATAGAGGTGAAATTATATGTAAATGTTCAGTTTCTTCATATTTCTTCCTATACTTAAGCAATTCTCGCTGCTTTTTTCTATCTTTTTGATATTATAACTCCACTCTCCGATTGTCGTCCACTCACACTCCTCCCTCCCGGTCGTCGAGTTCATTCCCTCTATTACCCAGTTCTAGGCCATCTTTTTATAATCATTATTATGCGTCCGCATCTGATACTCAAGGGAGATCGCACGGCTTACCCCCGCTCGTGGATGCTCCTCATCATCCACATTACCATCAATCATCGTAGTCACAATCAATTAAATTAAATGAAATATATTGTTTGCTCGTTCGCCATTAAATTAAAAAAGGTTATTCTCTTTGCTCGTATTAAATCATTTAGTCTCACTCGCAATCATTAAAATAAAAATCAAATAAAAGTTATTAAAGTTCATTAAAGAAGTATCACATTTAGGTGGTAGTTAGCCCCAAGGTCTGTTACTAAAGATCACACTCTATTCTATTCTATTCTATTGTGTTTGGGTGAAGCCATCACCACTTCCATTTTGGGTAATTCCCCAAATTTGCTCGAGTTCCTCCTCTATAGCTGCATCACTGCCAAGTTGACAATCCTCAAGGAAATCACAAGCTGAACACTCCACAATACGTACACCAGGTATACAAAAACAACCGAACTCCTTCCGTCGATCTACATAACAATCCCAATTGATGCTCTCACGACACTTCTTCCAAAACATTAAACTGGTATCTATACCACCACCATCCTCCTCCGGTCCACAAGTAACTGAAATGTCGTCACCCAACTGACATAAATACCAGCGAAAGTCTCCCGAGACAAAAAGATCCTGCTCCCATGGAAACGTCCATACAACAGCCTCAGGCAGAATAACAAAAGTGCGATAAATATAGTAAGTTACCCGGCCACCCAAGGCCTGTACACTCGCTCGCGAGAAAACATGTCCCGGTTCATTCGGTCCCCAATGGACCCTCCTCAACCAGGCTTCCAGCCAACCTTCCATCTTGTCAATATACTCAAGCAAAAACCGCCACTCCCTCGTGCGGTGTTCCATAAAAAGAAGACGCCTCCTCCGGGCGCTTATAAGACAATCCATGTTTGGTAACAATACCAACAATACCAGTACCCCAGTCACAATGACTATAGAATATAATTGACACTCGTCAATCTATAATCTAATCACGATCCCTCTCGGTTTCGTTAATTACTCACTCCCCCAAGTTCGTATTTCTTACTTCGTAACCCTCCAGTTACTCGAATAGTATAGTGGCTGGACCAGCCACGCAGCGTGACCACCTCAGTCACTTACTCCCTCTGATCTTTGGTGCGACCGCACCAATACACAACCCTCACAATCCCCTGGCTAGGTCTAAGTTGTGGCCGGTAGGCCATATAACACCACTCTCCCAAGTGGTCATCCCAACTTCCCAGTTGCGAACGTCAGTGAGGTACACTTGCACTTGTGCAAGGTATGTGTTTGACTTCCCGTCAAAGAAAGTAAATAAAAAAGTAATAAAGAACAAACTCCTCAGTTTGCTGACCCTCCTGGGTGGGAGAACCTCTGGTTCTTATACCTCTGCGGCACCAACTGCCTTGGGTAATCCTATTCGTTCGTACTATATGTACGACACTCTCCCCTCAGTGGCTCCTCTGTCCCCCACTTCGTGTTATGACTCCACCTCACTGTTTGTCCCTCCAATGAGTGGTTAGTGAACCAACCGGCTATACTCTATTTTCATTCGTAGCCTGCTATGACTGGGACAACAAGCAGTATCCACTTGTAACACTGTCCCCCTATATACCAAAGTTAATAGTCGTTCGCTATACTCACTCCATATAGGGGGACTTGATCCCTCACTATGTTCGGGTGGTCGAAGATGTACATCTTTCCTACAAAAAGTCACTTTTTGCTGTAACACCTCGAGATGGAGGTGAAATTGTATGTAAATGTTCAGAATCTTCACATTTTTTATATAGTTAAGGATTCCTTCCTTAAATTTTCTCAAAAGTTGATGTTACAAGTTCCACTTTTCTCTTGGTGACTGTCGTCCCCTCACACTCCGGTCGCATGCTGCTCCCTTCGGTTCATGTCCTCAATTACCCATCTTGAGGCCATCTTTTCATAATCATTATTGTGCGTCCGCATCTTACACTCAAGGGAGATCGCACGGCTCACCCCCGCTCGTGGATGCTCCTCATCATCCCCGACATTATCATTCATTATCACCATCATCATTAAAGTCAATTCAATTAAAAGTAAATGAAGTAAAGTATGTATTAATATCTGCTCGCTCGACTGGTTCCAGATTAGTCTTGCTCGTGGTTATCATCACCTAGTCTCACTCGCAATCATTACTAAAAGTAGTTTACAATTAAAGTAGTTGAAGTTGTTGTTGTATTCAAAATAAAAAGTTGAAGCTATCCCCAACTCCGTTTTGGGTTAAGTCTACCTACTGCCTGAAGTCACTCCACAACCAGTACTCTGGACTAAACTCGCTCCCCCGCGAATTCAAAGATGCCCTCATAGACGGAAACCACTTCGCGAACTCCTGCTGCTCCTCCGTAACGTCCGACCTCAACACCATTACCGTCGAACTGCCGCCACACTTTGGCTGAGCACTCCCCACGGCTGAAGCTGTCAAAAGACCACCAGTCTTCACATCAAAAGCTAAACTCCAAGTTAGACGATCAGTTACCGTCCTTCCGGCCGCCTCAACTTCCCATCCGGCATCACCAGATACACCAACAAGTTCCCAACCTTGATACTTTTCAACATAACTGGCTCTCGCCCGCTTCAAATACCTCCGAGGTAACCAACTCCGTTTCTGAACCAACGTCAAATGAGGAAACAAGCATACCGCTCGACCACCTCCGGTAATATAGGTTCCCACCATACTACCATAAACACGACTAACAATAGTCTGCACAACTGGACGCGGAAGTTGAACAATATGCACGACTCGTTGCATAAATTCGCCTCTGGCCATACACAATATCCTCCGACGGGAAAACCCCTTCCACTCTCCGAGATGATGACGACAACCAGTGTCAACCAACCGATAACCAGCGCGCTCCAACACGCGAACGAGACACGACCTCGCCTCTAAAGTATTGCAAAGAAGATCTAGAGCCCTAGCTCCAGGATGAATCTCTCGATGACGCCTCCAAAGGCCAGAAAGAAAAAGAAGCACATGCTTCCCCGTAAGAACGGAACCTGTCTGTCTCAATACAGTCAAAAAAGGACCCAAGTCCAAAGCAAACTCAGTAATGAAATCATTCAAGTCGGCTCCCCCTCCAGCAAACTCGTCTCTCAACCGTTGAGTGTCCGGTTCTACCGGAGAAAGCGAAGCCTCTGGCATCTACCTACCCTCTTCT
This sequence comes from Nectriaceae sp. PG4201, assembly GCA_023628695.1. NCBI lineage: Eukaryota > Fungi > Ascomycota > Sordariomycetes > Hypocreales > Nectriaceae > Nectriaceae sp. PG4201. The sequence continues at coordinate 12,051 of JAMAKE010000059.1, read as the reverse complement.
TCCACCCGTGGAAAAATAAAAAGAATAAAAACAAGAACAAACCTGACAAACAGGTTAGTCGAAGGCACCCAGCGCCTTTAAGTAAACAAGTTCGTCCCCTATGACTCACCAACAGTCGACCCCGCCTCCACAAAAGTTGATCGGACACAACTCTATTGGTCCTCCAACACAATCCACCCTCCCACTCACGTTCCGGGTGATTGGACAAACCCGTCCATAGTCGCATCCACTCCTCTGTCCTGTTAAAAACTACCATCATTGTTTCGTCCCTCCAATGAGGTCTTATCAACTGCTTCCCCTCCGTATCCACTCCACGTCGCCTTACTGACTGGGACATGCCTGAGGCCACAACAAAGTTGTAACACTGTCCCCCTATATACCAAAGTTAATAGTCGTTCGCTACACTCACTCCATATAGGGGGACTTAGTGGCTCACTACGTTCGCTGTGTGATACCATGTATCTTTCTTCCACCAAAAGTCACTTTTTGCTGTAACACGTCGAGATGAAGGTGAAATTGTATGTGTTTTGTTCAGAATCTTCACTTTCTACATATAGTTAAGGAATTCTCCTTACATTTTTCTCAAAAGTTGATGTTACAAGTTCCACTTTTCTCTTGGTGACTGTCGTCCCCTCACACTCCGGTCGCATGCTGCTCCCTTCGGTTCATGTCCTCAATTACCCATCTTGAGGCCATCTTTTCATAATCATTATTGTGCGTCCGCATCTTACACTCAAGGGAGATCGCACGGCTCACCCCCGCTCGTGGATGCTCCTCATCATCCAACTCCCCGACCGTAATTAAAGTCAATCAATCAATTAGTTATGCTCGTTCGCATTTAAATGTAATCTTTGCTCGTTTTTAAAAAGTCATTCACATTTAGTTAATCTCACTCGCATACTATTAAAAAGTAATTAAAGTCAAAATAAAAAGTGTTATTAAAGTGTTGTTATTGTGCTGTGTTGTATTATGTTATGTTCTATATGAGGTTATCCCCAACTCCCGTTTGGGTAATTATCTCATCCACCCGATGTAACTCTGACTTCCCGTCCAGGAAACCTCTCTCCCTGAAGATGTCGCAACACCTGCTTCGCTGTATCATCTGAACGAAAAAACCCTATCCAGTCTCCTGCCTGCAACGGTACGACCTCAACCTTCTTCTCGATAATGCTCCGCATAATTCGTGCCCTCCCCCATCCCGATAAATCTAAATGTGTGAGCACCTCTAACACCCCATATAAAGTCGTCGGACTTAAAACCATCCTCACCGATGGGGCTTCTAATGACTCATGCAACCACACTCTCATGTGGGCCAACATACCCAGGACCACCTGCTGTACACGCGCCGTCAATAGCTGACTCCCATCACCAGCACAGAATCCGTCGTATACGGGATCAAGAACTAAACATTTCACCCAACCAACGGGTGAGAATAGAACAGTACCTCCGTCTACTATACCACCACTAGTAGTAGTGGATACCAACTCATCAATGAGTCTAACAGCTAAGGTACGCATGAGCTCTGGCTCTATGTAAGGAAGCTTCTCATCTTCTAACTCCTCTTCCAACTCCAACTTCAACTCCAACTGTCGTTGTTCTCCCCGTTCCACTACCACCACCTCCGGTTGAGAGGGTTGAAAAGGTTGCATTGCCTCACCTCGTTCGGACTCTAGTTCCTCCGACTGACCCAAGTCTGGGTGTTGCGACTCGGTCGCATCATAGAAGACGTCTCCTACTACTTCTTCCTCTTCCATTATTGTCACTCCCCCGTGACAACTTTAGATATCCTTCGTTCACCCAGTTCACTTACTCACTCCTCAGTTCGTATATTGAACTTTTGTCTCTCGCCAAAATATTACCAAGTAATTTAATGTTAATGTGTTGGCCTCCGGCCATCCGTTTGTGCGCGGCAGCGCATATACTCCCACTCTCCCCCGAGTAGAAAGAAAAAGTGTTTTTTTTATTAAAAAAAATAAAGTAAGAAAAAAGAAAGATCAAGTCTCCCACTTGATTCAACTGCCTCTCGGCGCGGGCATTCCAGCCCTTTAAGTAAACCTCCCCCAACTCGGTTTACCCATAAATCTCCACTCCTGTGGATATGTGTCGTACACAGTAGTACGACAACCACCTGTCATTGGTTCGTCCCTCCCACTGCCTAGTTACCAACCTCTCATCCAGTCGATCCCTCCTTCCTTCGGTTAAAGACCGGTCGGCTTACTGTCGCTTAATCAGCTTCGTGCCTGCTATTGACTGGGACTAAACCCGTCCTACGTCCGTGTAACACTGTCCCCCTATATACCAAAGTTAATAGCTCTTCGCTACACTCGAGCCATATAGGGGGACTTAGTGGCTCCCTTCGGTCGCCGTAGTTAACCAAGTACCTTTTCCTCTCGTCAAGTCACTTTTTGCTGTAACACGTCGAGATGGAAGTGAAATTGTATGGGAATTGTTCAGAATCTTCACTTTCTTCCCATACTTAAGGATTCCTTCCTTAATTTTTCTCTGAAGTTGATGTTACAACTCCACTTTCATGACTGTCGTCCACTCACCTCTCCTCACTCCCGTTCGTCGGGTTCTTGTCCTCAACTTCACAGTTCTAGGCCATCTTTTCATAATCAAGGTTGTGCGTCCGCATCTTACACTCAAGGGAGATCGCACGGCTCACCCCCGCTCGTGGATGCTCCTCATCATCCACATTACTATTGTAGTCACGATAATTAATTGAAGTCGCAGTCAATTCAAAGTAATTAAATTAATTAAAACTACAGTACACTAACTGCACTACCACCTAAAACTAAAAAAGCTTACCACGCAACTTAACAACAACAGCCCCAGACTGTTTCACGTACCTCCTCCACTTCTCAAAATTCAACGGACTATTCTCCTCATTACAAGTCCACACCACAGGAACCCCAAGGGTAATAGTCCTCTCAGGTCGATACCTCCCCGTAGCAGTAATAAACTCTTGACAACCCAACATCTCACGAACATGTGGAAACTTCAACACATCAATATCATTCAACACAATATGTGTAATATTAGGCTTCGTCAACTCATCCACATTCCAACCACCCATCATCTTTGCTGGGCGCCCCCAAGACAGGGCCCACTCCGTCTTGCCACACTTTGATGGTCCAACAAGAACAAGGGCAGTAGGACGACCGCCTCCCTGCGGCTTCGGAAAATTCCTCCGCTTCCACGCCTCCATACGAGAAGGTATACACCACGGCTTCACTTCAAAAGTAGGCACGTGCTCCTCAGCACTAGAGGGCTTCTTTGTCCCCAAGAAGGCTTGACACTGCAACTGATGCCAAATCCACCTCTTAGGGAAATTCTTGACTATCAGCTTCTGAGCTTCCTCACGCGTCGACACACGTATAAGCATATCCTCCACCTCTCTGAGAGCCTTACCGGACAAGGACACATCCAAAATACGTTCACCGAACACAACGCCCTCCTTGGCGATATATGCTTGGACATCATCCAAAAACTTAGCCGTAGATTCCCCTCTAGGCTTCTTACGAATATTAATGGCGTGAGTATCCACTACACGCTCGCCGTCTACGTCAATAAAAACTGCCAGTTTCTCACGAGCCTTCCTCCAGCAGACTTTAGGAGAAAACCGAAGAAGAACATGATAATGAGGATTCCCATCCACGTGCAATTCCTTAGCACCAAAAATCTCGACCTCACCTGTCTCGCCGTACCCAATACGAGGCAAATACGGTGCTAGCGACTCCCGCAAGCAACGATGAAATACCTCCGGATCCTCAACACGACTCTGCGTGTAAGTAATAAACAAAAGACTTCCGTGAAACTGATACCCTTTATCATCTTCCAACTGACCAGGAACGTCACAAGACTTATCCACTCCATCATCGACCGGCACGGTCTCATAACCACTGTCGCTGACAGGTGAAGCAACTTCCATGTCATACATGACTCACACAATCAACCTCTTGGTTGAAAAAGTCAGAGTTCCTACTCTTCCACACTACCCCTCTGGGAGGGAACCTCTGGTTCTTATAGTCCTTCCGTCACCTATGACTCAGTCCCCATACATGTGTCGTACCATACGTACGACAACCACCCGTCATTCGCTCGTCCCTCACGATTCCTGTTAGGCACCCGTCGTCGGGTCGTCCCTCCCCACTTCCTGTTAATCAACCAACCGCCTTACTGTCGCCTAATCGGCTTCGTGGCTGCTATGACTGGGCCAGCAAGTGTATCCACTTTGTAACACTGTCCCCCTATATACCAAAGTTAATAGCTCTTCGCTACACTCGAGCCATATAGGGGGACAGCTAAGCTCTGGATATTCGGAATTTCTCTTTAGGAGAGCAACTACCGTGTGACGATGCTACAGAGGCTCAAGACCCGGATCTCTTCGACGAATCGTCCCAGTTCGAAATAAGTGCCCAGGTGGCGCATTGTATGACCTCTGGTATGGCGCTGGCGGAGCCTTCTCTGGAAGCATTTTTGCAGCAGAGCGAGCAGAATCTCGCCCAGATAGACACCTTCCTCGACAACACACAGATGACAGGGCTGTACTGGCCTGTCTATGACCTTCCTCGAGAGCTGTGAGGAAGACTTGCGACAGAAGAGAAATTCTTTGTATGTCCACCAGTACTCAGTGCGTCTTATCGATAATCATATGAAGGGTGATAGCGGATCACTGGTTCTGTCCAAAGCCCCTCTCATTTGTAAGCGGTTCCTGGAGGAAGGCCTTTGATGCAGCGTTTTGAATGCCATCGACCCAAATTTTAGCCATCTTCTTATACCCCACGTCATTGGGGTGCGTGCCATCTGTGAGATCGCAAGTTCGAGGTCCGTTGGGGCCTCGCATATCCACAAGGATAATTCTCTTTCCATGCACTGATTTTTCCTTCACGAGGTCGTGGATTTGGTTGTTTACGAGCAGCAGCCGCGAGTCAGCCTCTCTATCTAAGTTTATAAGTAAAGTAGATAGAATGATAGTCGAACCAGGAGATGCAAGCTAGAGATTCTCGAGCATATCGCCTATGCGCTTGCCGGCACCTTCAATCCGAAAGCCTTGAATGCAGTCATTGGACCCTGCATTGACTGTAAAAATGTTCGGCAGTAATATCGGGACAGACTTTTCGGCCCTGATTTCCACCTGTCCGATTCTAAACCCCCGCCAACCCTCATTCTCGTTGTTGTCCATAGAGCCAGCCTTGCGTGACCCAACCATATGAATCTGGTACCCATTTTAGATGAGCATATCACGAAGGGCCTTTCTATAGCCATTGCCATCGGAGGACCCGACACCATAGGTGACAGAGCCACCCAATGGCATCAGGCGCAATGGCACCTTAGCTACCTCATATGAAGTGGAGGCTATACTTTGCGTTAGTAAAAGAGACCTATATGGATGAGATATTTCAGACGGTGGGAGTGGAATATTGCAGGCACCAGCATCGTATGCTCTAGGGAGAACTCACCATTTTTCGTGATACCTGGTTCAGATCTGCTTATGTCAGGTGTCCAGAACCTGCTGCTGCTAGTACAAGATAAATTTCTAGCCCGATAAGAAACGCCGGGATTGGAGACTCGTGCCCGATGTGGAGAAAGGAATAACAGTGGTAGACGTCGAGTTGGCATCTTGCTCAAACAAAGGGGCCCCGCTGATTACAAGAGGCATGGAGATGAATGGGTGAAGAAGAAAAAGAGACTAAAGAAGTCAGAGAGGCATTATCCCCACATGCCACTAATGCTAGCCACCTAGTGGGGAAGGATGAAAAGGGGCCTAAGAGAAGTTGAGCTCGCAAATCGGCCTTTTCGTATCGACACTTAAGACGGAATCACAGTAGGCTGTAACGAGGTAGGCATAAACGTGAGCTTCCGGTTACCGTAGTAGCGTACTATACCAATTCGACTCGTATGCTCTGACTCGATTACGGCCAACATTTGTCACGGCACGGCCGATGGATTCACTCCAGCGTTGAGGCAGTCCTCGGCCCATTCGCTAGCCTTCTCGTCGGACTCAGCCCCAGCAGGTGAGAAGATCTCGATATCGGGTCTAATCAAACTGTTTGGAAAAGACGCTGTCGATGAGATTGATACAATGCTCAGTATTCTGCGTGGCGCTAACTGGGTCGCAAAGGTGGCGACTCAGTATGGAGTTAGTTTGGCCTGAACGCCGACACTGATACGGCGATTGAACTTGATCGCCGAGGGGACCAGCGCACCGCCCGCAAAGTCGGGGACCGAAGAGAGAAAAAAGGACGGTAGGCAAGATTTTTACCGGGCACAATTTTGCCGATGCAAGATGGCTCATTTACGCGTCCGTATTTTGGCGGTCCCCAGGTTAAAGAGGCCCTGCCCGACATCTGGGCGAGTATGAGGATACAACTGATTGTTTCCTCTCAGCACCCTTTCTATTCCTCCAGCCTTCATCTACTTGGTTCTTTACGGCGCAATAATGACCTTCTCTGTACTCCCCAACGCCAAGCGCTTCGACAAGGACGCCGAGGCCGCAGCTGCTGTTTGTATCAAACACCTCGCGAACTGGACGCCTGCTGTCGAAGAGATCCGCACCTGGCCGGAATACAACCCTCAGCCATTGAGAGACTTATCCGATGCCGCAAGCCGGTTGGGCATTGGCAAGCTTTTTGTAAAGGATGAGAGCAGAAGGTTCGGCAAGGATCTGGGCGCTTTCAAAGCTCTCGGTGCTCCATATTCGGTTTATAAGATCCTGCAGCAGGAGGTATACGAGAAAACTGGCATCTTACCTACGTCAACAGAGCTTAGGGCTGGCAAATATCGTGGGATTACACAAACAGTGACGGTATGTGTAGCTACAGATGGAAATCAAGGGAGAGGTTTAGCCTATGGAGCTAAGATCTTTGGATGTCGCTGCGTGGATTATATCCATAATCACGTAAGTGAAGGTCGGGAACGCGCAATGAAGGAGCTCGGGGCTATCGTGATTCGTATCCAAGGCGAATACGAGGCATCCGTAGAGAGAGCCAAGGAGGATGCTCGGATGAATAACTGGCATTTCGTGAGCAGTACATCTTGGAGCGACTTCAATGATAGTATACCTCAGAGCGTGATGAACGCTTATATGGTTGTCGTCGAAGAGGCTCTGGCTATGCTGCCAGCCGTTGAGGACATCACGCATATTTTCGTCTGCGGCGGCGTTGGGAGTATTGCCGCCGCCATCTTCCAAGGCTTTCTCCCTCGATACCGAGACACCAAGAGGGGCGTGGCGCCACGATTCATCGTTGTTGAACCATCAGTGGCAGACTGTCTCTATCGGAGTGCCGAGATGGGTCAGCCATGTCCATCCTCGGGTGACCTTCGCACTATCATGGCCGGGCTTGCATGTCGCGTACCATCACCAGCAGCATGGAAAGTTCTCTCCTGGCTAACCAGTCACTTCATTACGACGCCAGATTCGGCTGCAATTGAGGGCATGAAGGAGCTTGCGAGCGGGAAGGGTGGCGATATCCCAGTCGTCATTGGGGAATCCTCAGCTGCGAGCATAGGCGTTTTGTTTGAGGCCCAACGGGATGCTGTGCTGCGCCATAGGCTTGGTCTGGATGGGAATAGTCAAGTTCTCGTCTTCGGCCTCGAGGGCGCTACGGATCCAGTGACATACAGAGCCCTGTGTGGGAGGACTGCCGAGGATGTATTTGAAGCTCAAGAAAAATTTACTAGCTGATAAGGCAGCTCTATACTTCTAGTCGAAATATCGCATAATTATCATTGTGCCGCCAATTTCTTTATCTCTTGCGGTCTGTCGTGAAGATTCTCAATAGAGAACGGTAGAGCGCATTTCTGGCTCCAAGAATCTTTTTAGTTTGCAAGCTATCCAATAGCACGTAATATCTCTAATATCCTGCGGCGACCTCTATTCAGCTAGATTTGAGACTCACTGAAAGACGATGAGGGGAACGTTATCGCACGCCCTTGGCAACGCGAGCCAACTTTTGTTCGCCCGATCTTTTGCCACTTAATCCTCCAACCGATGACCAAGACCGTCAGCTAATATAGAACACGAGAGATATCATGGACATAGCCAACACTGGCCTCTTCACATGGCGGCAACAATCAAAGCTGTCAAGAACTGCAATTGCGTCTTTAGAATCGAAGCTTGTATTGAATGACTTATAATACCACGCTACGAGACACTTTAGCCTTTCTCTTCTCGTCCTATTCTACCACGGTCCATTATATTGCAACCATTCGCGGAAGGTCGTAAGCCTAATGCGTCACATATGTGCCGAGGCCTCAATCTCGACGTCGGTGTATTTGGGTAATTGTTTGACAGCAACGCAAGTCCTAACCTATACACATAGAGTTAGTAGAATTGGTGGCATGGCGGTATCTTGTCTAACTCACCGGTTTGACTCCTTTGTTAAAGATGTCGCTGTAAGCCTCGTTCATCAAGGCATAGTCATTCATATCAGTAATGAAGATGTTGACTTTGACCTAAATAATGGGATGTTAGCAGACGCTTCCATAACGCGTCCCTCATGATTTACCGTGTGCTCGATGGTTGTCCCAGCGGCCTCCAGAATGTTGGCAATGTTCTTGAGGCTTTGAGCCTGGACAATGAGTGAGTTGCATTATTACCAGTGAGTATTTTCAAACTTACTGTTCTGTCTTTGACAGTCCCACCAACGAGGTTGCCAGTTGTTGGATCAACACCAAGACTTCCGGAGACATATATCATGTCGCCCACAACAACGCCCTGAGAAAGGAATGGGGGAGGCGCAGGTGCACTCTGGGTTTGAACATTTCTCTTGGTAGTCATAGTACTTATTTTGGCATAGGCAATGAGTTTCTCCCGCAAAGTATGATGAAATATTGGAAGAGTAACCGAATGCCGGACATCCGAAGGACAAGGTTCGAGGAGCAGCGAATCGGATACATATTACTGAATCCCTTGGGTGAAAGGGAATGGTGTGTTTAATTTCGAGGGTGTCGACTTCGCGCCATCAACAACATGAATCAGTGCCGTGTTAACTCCACCTTGGGCTCGGTCGAGCCGTCTAGTCGCCGAGCAAGCTTGGCAGATAAGCCGCCTCCTGAGGAAATCGCGACCCCAGACTTTATCCTTGCGTTGTGGGGTCTAGCTAGGGCATTTCGAGGTCGCATTTAGTCTGTAGAGATAGGGACAATCTGTATCTATGAGATAAACGCTGGGTCGATCATCTCGCTCACTTACTTTCAAGTACTTAATAGCCACTGTACGAGACATGGCTTCAGTTTGCGCAATTGATCTTGCACTTGTGCTACCCTTGCCTTTAACTTCAAATTCTCTGAACCACTTTATCTACTCTCATTCGAAATGGGACCCGTGTTCACGGAGAAGGGCACGGCATCAAACGATGTTGAGAAGACTGGTCGACAAGACGGCAACTCGGCCGTCAGTCAGATGCAGGAGAGTAACCAGTTCGGCCACTTACAGAACGGGGAACTCGACCCTGATTCCTCCCTGAAACGAGGATTAAAGGCTCGACATATCACTATGATTGCTATCGGGGGAGCAATCGGCACTGGCTTGATCATCGGTACCGGTAAAGCCCTGGCCCAGGCCGGACCTGGATCAGTCTTTATCTCTTACACTATCGTTGGATTCATCGTCTTCTTGGTCATGGCCGCTATTGGCGAAATGTCATCTTGGCTCCCGATTGCCTCCGGTTTTACTGGCTATGCCTCGCGGTTTTGCGACCCTTCCCTCGGATTTGCTCTTGGTTGGTGGTAGGTCCTCTCCCTATTTTTACCCCATTTCGCACGATGGGAGTGATACATAGCCGAGTGTTTTCAAAAAGAACGCTCTAACATGTTTGCAGCTATTGGTGCAAGTATATCATCGTCCCACCGAATCAATTGACCGCAGGTGCCCTTGTTATCCAATACTGGATCGATCGAGATGTTGTAAACCCGGGGGTTTTTATCGCAATCTTTCTTATAGCTATCATCTGCATCAACTACTTCGGTATTCGGTTTTTTGGAGAATTCGAATTTTGGCTTTCATCATTCAAAGTTATAACTATCATTGGCATCATGCTTTTCTCCCTCGTTATAGCACTTGGAGGAGGCCCGGACCACGATCGAAGAGGATTCCGGTACTGGAAGAACCCAGGGTATGTGAACCAATTCGCGCACTTTCAGGTAGAGAGGCTGAATTATTCACTAACGATTACTACTCGCAGGGCTTTTCGAGAACATATAACTGATGGAGCCGCTGGACGATTTCTTGGCTTCTGGTCTTGCATGATCAATGCCGTCTTCGCCTATCAAGGAACTGAACTTGTGGGTATCACAGTCGCGGAGGCCCAGAATCCACGACGAACCATCCCACGCGCTATTAAGCTCACTTTTTACCGAATACTCTTCTTCTACTGCCTTAGTGCTCTTCTGGTTGGAATGATCGTTCCATATGACTCAGAAAAACTTATTTTTGCAACCAAGAGTCAAACTGGAGCGTCTGCGTCTCCCTTTGTGGTTGCTTCCATCCTCGCTGGTGTAAGCGTGGTTCCACATATTATAAATGGTTGCATATTGATCTTCGTCTTCTCCGCTGCAAACTCTGATCTATATATCGCAAGCCGTACGCTTTATAGCCTGGCTGCAGCAGGCAAAGCTCCAGCAATTTTCAAGCGCACAGATACACGTGGCGTCCCAGTCTACGCGCTCATGGGCTCTGCTGTTTTCGGCCTCCTTGCGTTTATGAATGTCTCAGATGATTCTACTCAGGTTTTTAGCTACTTTGTTAGCATGAGTACTATGTTTGGCTTGACATCTTGGATCTCCATTCTTGTCACTCACATCTTTTGGTGTCGTGCCCGACAAGCTCAAGGCCTGACTGACGACCAGTTACCATATGTTGCGCCATTTGGAATGTATGGATCAATTGGGGCACTTTTTGTCTGTGTTATTATTGCTCTAACAAAAAACTTCGACGTTTTCACCGGTGGGGATTTCAGCAACGAAAAGTATAAGACTTTCATTACCGGCTATATCGGCATACCTATCTACCTTGGTCTTCTGGTTGGACATAAACTCATTACGAAGAGCCGCAGGGTACAGCCTCACGAGGTTGACTTCTATACTGGCAAAGCTGAGATCGATCGAGAGGAGGAATTGTTCCTTATCGCTAAAGCGGCTCAGCTGGAGAACGAAGGGGCCAATTCAAGGCGTCGCCACTGGCTCTACAGAACTTTTATTGCCTGGCTGTTTTAAGTCGACGAAGTTCAAACCGGATGTACAACTATTAAGGAATATACCTTTATAAAGTTGGGGAATTTGGTACCAAAGTCATCTCTCACTTGAACAATCTGGTAGCAATACCACAGCTAGTCCGGGCGACACATTTTGTCGTGTCTAAACAATTTCTTTTCTATATGGACTTTGAGTCATAACTCTATGTCAGGTCGGTCTGACCTGTTGTTATGTTGGGGACAGGGATGACAGGGATCGGGCTAGAACGCACATTCATTTAGACCGATTTAGCTCCTTAAGAGGGAAGCCTTTTTCCCTAGCCTTCATTCAATCAAGCTTGCTTCAGACACTCATTCCAGTATTATCATTATCCTTAGCGATTTGTTTTGCAGCGAATCTTACCTCTCTTCTGCTCACTTTCTGTTTAGACCATGTGATCTCCGCTTAGCCTAGAGGTCGTCTTAGACCCCCTTGGTTAAAGCTAATTTGAATTATACCCTGCGTACTAACCATATCGCAATGGGGTTAGCGCCAAAGCCTGGGAGGGAGCGGGCGACTAGCGCCGGAGCGGGCATATATACAATTAGTGGCCAAAAGTCTGTTACCACCTTACAGTGCCCCACCTTAAATAGCAAAAAGACATAGTTTTTAAATAGCTATTATTTCTTAAATTAAATTTTAAGAATTTAGAAAAAAATATTTATAAAAAGATTATTTATTAACATAAATCATAAGTGAGTGGCGGATCCAAGTGAGTGGCGGATCCAAGTGAGTGGCGGGAAATTTTTAACCTTCTAATTAAAAACCTTAATAAAAACACAACTAACCATTTAATCAATTGAAACTAATTGCTAT